>JAUZST010050848.1:0-22500 GCA_034779995.1 Parotocinclus haroldoi | reverse complement strand
TGTGAAACTTGAGCTTTAACTGAAGCTGTGGGTTCGTATCCTCATGAGTTCATACATAGCCTGCTGATTGGCTGACTAGATCATTTAGGTTTATAGGTGCTCAGTGGGTGTAGTTTTTGCAAAGCCTTGTGACACTTGTTGCTTAAAACGCAGACGACATCATGCTGTTCTGCAAGGGAACATCTGTGTTAAGTTCATATTTGAACTTATTTTGGTATGAAGGTCACAGCGTCTGGAGATCAGACCGCTCGCCTCTGGGACGTGGTCACTGGAGAGCTACTGGGAGCCTTCAGGGGTCATCAGTGCAGCCTGAAGACTGTGGCCTTTCCCAAACATGAGAAAGGTAAGACTAACTAACACACGTGTTCTAGTTAGCAGAAAACTGTTACTGAATGCCACATATAGTTGGCACCAAAGAACACTCGTCACATCGTTGTGCAAAAGTCTTAGGCCACCATTAGATTAGATAGACCAGTGCTAAACAATGGTTTAATGGCCAAATATAGTTATTTCTCAGTCTGTTTAGTAGAAAACAATCAGAAAATACGGGAAGTTTTGTACGTATTTTGTGTGTTAGTATTAAAAAAGAATGGAAAATGATCAGAAAACGGCTTCTTTAGCCTCGAGTTTGGTGGGATCTCCCCTTGAGCAATAGTTAAGCTTAAAAGGTGAGTTTCTTGAGAAACTTATTGTCTGTGTTTTCTCCTCAGCTGTTTTCTGCACTGGAGGCAGGGATGGAAACATCATGATGTGGGACATGAGGTGTAGTAAGAAAGGTAAATGCCCTTGTTTGGGTTTCGGTGCCCTAACCCTTGAGATGGTCATCTCATGACCATTTGGATTTGTTCTTCTTGTTTAGATGGCTTCTACAGGCAGGTGAAACAGGTCAGTGGTGCTCACATGAAGCCCGATAGGCACACGCCACAAACCAAGAAGAAACGGGCAGCTTCCAGAGGAATGGCTCCTTCTGTGGTGAGATTTTAGCTGCACGTTTACTGCCTATCGTTCCCAATGCTTCTCCCGTAAATACTCAAATAACATAATTAAGAATGCCATTATATCAAGTGAACATTTATGTACAGTAGATGTTATTACTCTATTATGTTTTCAAATATTGTATACACTTGATGCTTTATTTTAATGCCCTTAAGGTCCTAGAAGTCACAATGGAAAAACTAGAGCCAAGATACAAAGATCCCACCAGGTTAAGTTTAATTGGATTAACAAATGAAATCTTCCTTGATCTCTAAATACTAATAATAATAAGGCTAAAATGATAGCCTATTGATATGGCCAGGTCTATATTACTGTACTTTTTGTTTCGCATCTCTTAACGTTCGGAATACGCTCTGAAACGGCACTTTTCTGCTCAGGGTGTTTTGAACTGAATTTGATTTCCTTAATCTCAACACATATCTGGAACAAGCAACTGTCTTTTACAAGACAGCGCAACGTATTTCCTGCTGTATTTACTTGAGCAGATATTTCAGAAGAGGGCAGGGAAGCATGCAGAACCCGTGGCAGGCTGTGAGAAACCACTGGATTTAAGACCTTGGTAGCCACTAGGTGTAAAATGAGCTTCTTGTGGTCAGAAATCTGAACTAAATATATGTCTTTAAATATTGCTCTTTCGGTAGGATTCCCAGAGAGGTGTGACAGTTGTGCTTTTCCGTGATGAGAACACACTGGTGTCCTCGGGTGCTGTAGATGGGTAAGTATCCATCCATCCATTATCTTCCGCTTAACCATAGGGCCGGTGCCCACCCAGCAACTCTGGGCACCAGGGCAGGAACACCAGTCCATTGTAGGGCCCACACACACACACACACACACACACACACACACACACACACTCACACATACACTCACACACACACACACACATACTTACACTCACACACATACACTCACACACACACACATACACTCACAGAAATTTACACATACCTCACTCACTCACACACACACACACACACTCACTCACACATACACTCACACACACACACACACACACACACTCTCACAATCACACACACGCACTTCCACATACACTCACACATACACTTACAAAAAAAAGGACACATACACTCCCACACACTCACACACACTTACACATACACTCACACGCACACAATCACATACACTCACACTCTCACACACCAGCACCAACACACATACACACATTTTTATAATACCTGTCCAAACGTAGCTGGCAGGTAGTTTTTAAGATGTCGACCACACCTTCATTTCTCAGCTGTTCACACAAGATAGCAGTGGCAATGAAGCAGCCGGTGCGGCCAATTCCTGCACTGAAAGAAATGAGGAAAAACGAAATGGCACAGTGAACATGACTACATCGCTACTTAGTCTTTTCCCGTTACGCATCTGTAATAAACGTAAACGCACTTGATAACGTGACTAGGGCTTAATGAGTAATCACAAATATTGAGACAGATCTGCTTAATCCAATTACAAGGCTAATTTGTTTAAAATACTAATACTAAGTGTTTCCGATCCATCGTTATGCAAGTAAAAACAGTACTTATCAATATTCAGCACCCTCTGGATTATTCTGAATTTCATCATGAATTTGCTCACTTGCTTACTTCTACAGATGAGGTTTTAATTGTAGGCGATTTTAATATTCACTTTAAAACGGGATAACTAAACGGGATCCCACCCACCACTGTAATCACACTTCTGATCAAATTTTTTAACAATTGGTATCGATATAGATCAATTTGTTGTTTTCCCTCTGTGATCTGCATCTCTGATCACAATCTCTCATTCTTAGTTTTTGAAGTTCCTTAATGAAACTTGAATTGAATTAAATGAATAAAAACTCAATGATAGACTTAATGTTTAAAACACCAATGGATTCTCCAATCAGTATGTAACCAATCAATTAAAAAGTCTGTTTTGCTCAACCCTGAACACAGTTGCTCCTGCTAGGATCAAGTGTATTACAGAAAAGGCTAGCACAGTGGTCTAATAGCCGCACCTGTACCTTAACGTAAACAGCCTGGAGTTTAAATTGTAAGCGGTGTCATAGTAAATTGGAGGTATTTAAGATTGCTTGGAAGGATGGAGCGGCAGAGCATAAACATTCCCTAATATATATAAGCTAAAGCTGCATATTTCTCCTCACTCATAGAGAAACATAAGATGCAACTAAATAAGGATTAACTAAAAGCTTTACAGAAAGTGACTCGATGTTCACTCTTTAGTTACCTTACAGTCAAGTCAAATTTATTCATATAGCGCTTTTTACAATGGAGCGTTGTCTGAAAGCAGCTTTACAGCATTATATTCTTCAACGGCCAATCCCAAATTAAGCAATCCTAGGGCGATAGTGGCAAGGAAAAACTCCCTGAATGTAGAAGGAAGAAACCCTGAGAGGGTCAAGACTCAAATAGGGACCCGACCTCCTTGGATGGCCGAGATGTTCATTGAAATAGCTAAAGTTGTTCAGTAGTAATAGTGAAATTAAGCAAATAATAAAATGTTAATGACATAATGAAATACATTTAAGATACTGAATCATCGGTGGCACATCGTCTCCTAATAACTAAATGATGGAGGGAGTTCCTGCACTCTGGTGTGGCCCGGGCATGGTGGGACTGGGTTTTGTTGATGAAGACCAGTAGAGTGATCCCGAGGTGGAAAATCAAGGCTAGAATCCTTTACGTCAATTACGAATACTGCACTGTCCTCACTGAAGTCATCGTAATGTTTATTAGATCCAGTTCCTACATAGTGTACATACTTGAAGAACTGATACCTAGTATTATAGAACCATTCTATTATTTATTATATTATTTTAAACGCATTCCTTACTTTTGCTTTCTGCTCAACACTTTACACTTTTATTAAAACTGTTTCAAAAAGTTTGTGTGCTGTCTAAAATATATAACAATTTGAAATCTACCTGTCCTCTCCATTTATTTTGAAAAAAACCTTCCCATTTATTTCTATAGAGCTTTTTACAGTGGCACATTGTCTCAAAGCAGCTTTACAATCTTATTTTATCTTAAAAGGCCAATCCCAAATTGAGTAAGTATAAGTATAGCAACATATGGGAGCTTCATCAGGATGCCAAGTTCATAATTTCTTGCTGTTGTTCTGAATTTGTTTTTTGGTTCTGTGTTCATATTTCCTCTATTTTCTGTTTTTATACGAATAAAGTTTGTTTATGAGGCTTATTTAACATCACTTTCAGCATCGATGGCCCTAAAAGTAGAAGGAAGAAACCTCGGGAAGACCAAGACTCATAAGGGACCCGTCCTCCATGAGTGGCCTAGATGTTATTTAAGTAAATACTTAAAAGTCTATTAAAGTAATAGTAAAATTAAGTAAATTATATAATTTAAACCAATAATACTATTTAAATTAGTAATACAATTCAAAATAAATAACCAAATAGATTTTTAAATGAGTACTCATTTTGAGTGGTAAGTTATTGGAGGCACATCATCTCCAAATGATGAAGGGAGTTACTGCACTCTGGTGGGACCCATCATAGTACTGAAACGAAATTAATTAGGCTACATAATGATTTATCCATGTCCACAGAAAATGGATGCGTTTGTTCTTGTTCTAGTAGATTGAAGCGCAGCATTTGTGGTGCCCAGTTTTAATTTGTTGTTCCCATAATTTTTTTTCACTTACAAAACTTGATTTCTTGATCTTAGGACCTTGGTTAGGTTAAAAAACAGCATCTTCCCACCGGTACCTGCAGTGAACAATGACAGGACCACTCTGAGGTGAAGCCTTATGTCTTGCATCCTCCACTTCATGAACCAGTTGTAAGAGAGGTGGAGCTTTGTCTGGAGTTTTCTGATCTGGCCATGACGTGTACCAGTAGTGCCTGAGTAGGCGCTCCTCACCCTCATACTAGACACACAAACACAGAGAGAGTGAGTGAGAGAGAACGAGTGATGAGTTGGACCTCAATATAATAAAAGTAAGATTAAAAATATTTTTGGAAAATGCATTCAAAAGTGTCGAGTGAAAATTTTACCATGCACTGTCAGATCTAATGTTATTAGAACTGTGTCCGTTACCCGCATCTGTCCTAAATTTAAATGCACCCCAAAATCTCATTAGGATAAACACAGCTAGCACATGTAGCAATAACAATCTTAAACGTAGCTAGGATTACTTAAAATTAGATCACTGACAAAACAAAGCAGTGACTGGACGTGAACTGATCACTGATAAACCTAGAAAAATGGAGGTATTTAAGGTCGCGTGGAGGGCATGGCAGAGAATAAGCTAAGTTCAAGCATTTTTCCTCAATCATAGAAAGAATATAATTTAATATCATTTTATTTAATACAGTCTTCAGATTAGCTAAAAACAGAAACTGACTCTGAAGTTCAGCGTGATTTGAACAGTAATGACTTCATGACTTTCTTTTTTAAAATAGTATAAATAGTAATAACCACTGCTCACTATTCTAATTTCACTTCTCACCTTTGGTTATGTGCCAAAATCCTTTACATGTGTCGTAATTAAACCACAATTTTAAGAAGCCAGTCTGGAACCTTGTATGCTGTCTAATTACAGACCAATTTCAAAGCTACCTTTATTCTTCAAAAAGCTGTCTATTAGCAGCTCTATAGTTACCTCCAAAGTAACGGTATTTCTGAAACATTTTATGCTGCATCTGGGCCAGGACGGCTTGCCATCATTGATGAAACAATGAATTCTGAATTATATCAGAGAATTCTAAAGGAAAAATGTCAGGATATCACGAAGAGAAGCCCTCTCAAGAGAAGGAGGGTCATGCAGCAAGATAACGACCCTAAGCACCAAAGAATGGTTAAAGAAAAATAATGTTAATGTTTTTGAATGGCCAAGTCAAAGTCCTGACCTTGATCCCATCGGAATGTTGTGGAAGGACCTGAAGCGAGCAGTTAATGTTAGGAAACCCCCCCAACATCCCAGAGTTGAAGCTGTTCTGTATGGAGGAACGGTCTAAAATTCCTCCGGTGTGCATAACTGATCATACCATGGGGTCATGGGGTCATACCAGATACTGCAAGCAAAGGTTCAAATACTTTTGCCACTCACAAATGTGTAATATTGGATCATTTCCCTTAATAATTAGATGGTCAAGTATAATCTTTCTGTCTTGTTTGTTTAACTGGGTTCTCTTCTCTATTTTTTTATATGTTTGTGCAGAAATATAAAAAATTCTAAAGGGTTCACAAACTTTCGAGCACCTCTGTAGGTCATAGCCTCCCCTTACTAAACAAAGAACAGACACTCAGATACCCAGATGCCACCCCTAAAGTTAATCTAAAATTAGTTCACCATACACAAATGAGGTCAAAAGAAGTACGTATTATTTCTTTCCATGTTTGGTTCCATTTGTCATGTAAAATAATAAAAAGTAAAGTAAATATTTGAATTACAGATCAGCATTTAGTGTAGCGTGGTTTCACCTTCAGAGTGAAGATCCTCATACGGTAATCTTCTGTGTGAATGAACTGTTTAACAGTTATCTCAATTCCTTCACAGGTCATACTCTCCTCTGGCCAGTATTCCGTACATTTCTGAAATATACGCACGCACGCACGCACACACACACGCACGCACGCACACACACACACACACACACTCTTACTCAAACCTAATTAAAGGCAAACATCACACAAATGATGTAACCCTGAAGGAGAAGAGCAAGGCACAACACACATTATCAATAACCATGCTACTTAAATGCACTTGACATGTTAATATATGAACCAAGGAATTACTTAACCCCTTGTTAGCAGCTCAGTTCAGTAATCTGTGACGCCACAGATAGATTTTAGCAACGCCTAAAACTGGACCTTGGGAAAACCAAACCTTTACATTTGCAAACGAATAGCATTCAGTCAGATGTAAAGTCGGAAATTAAAAAAAAATCTTTGATTTATGGTTAAAAATGAATGAAATCCAAATTCATCTTTAACAATAAACAAAAGCCCCTGTTTCAGTAATATTTTAATTCACAATATTTAAGTAATAGTTTACTTAAACAGACGCTGAATTAATATTGACAGACTGACCACATTTAAAAAAAAGATTATAATTAAAATAAAACCCGTTTTGAAATATTTTAGAGAAAGTATTATGAGGACGATAATAACATGGGAAATATGAAGCTTCTAGAATAAGCTATAAGCATATTAAAGCATATAAGACTAGTAAAAATAAATACTATTAAATAATTAATTACTAGAATAATTACTAATAACTATTCAATTCAACCAGTGTAAAAATGTGCAATAGGCTTCATTTAGTCTGATACACAGAGGCTCTGTAGGATCCTCTGTACTTGGCAGGACAGCCTTGGTGGCATGGGCTTTAGTGGAGGGCGAGAGTTACTGCCCTCTGTGATCTGAGGAACGGTGCACTGGAGTGATGGAAGATCAGCTTGAGCGGAGCTGAAGTGAAGGAACAACTCAGTGTGAAATTGGAACAGAAGAACACCTTAGTGTCTGGGATGGAACTGGTACAGGATCACAAGCTCAGAAAGAAAATTGAAAATGTGTATTAAAGTGCATTAATAGAATGAGACTGAACCACTGATCAATCAACAATCAACGTAGCATGAGACTCCGGCAGCACTAACTATAGCAGCATAGCTAGAAATGGAAGAACCAGAAGGTAACACAGCCAAAAGGGATCACAACGAGATAATGCCGACCAAACACTCCTGACCAAAGGCCAAGGCATTACAGGGCAGGCAGGCCAGGCATGACACCAGAATCCGACATCAAGAACCCGAGCCATGCATCCCAAACCAAGTCTAAAATGTTTGCTTTTAGCCTAGACTTAAACATTTGGAGAGGGTCTGAATACTGAACTAAAGTGGGGAGTTGATTCCATAGTTCTAGGCCATGTACAAGAAAGCCTTTTCACAGTAAATTTACACCCATATAACTAGATCTGTCTTTAAATGATCTGAATTTTATTAAGGCTATGGGCTGGGCTCCGTATTAACATAAGCCTTTTTGGTTCTAATTAGATTTTCCTTTAGATGACATGAAAATATAATAACCAACAAAATGGGTGGGGCCTCCACTTAGCAGAACAACAAATGGAATTTTATTTAAATTCCTACTAAGAATAAATGGAAAACATGCAACAAAAGTGTGTTCTATTGCGCTATTGGTGAATTTAATTTTACCATAAACACACACACACACACACACACACACACACACACACACACACACACACACAATGTAGAAAAATAGTAACCAATGTATTTAATTAAGATAAGGTATCAACATCCAACAGTATGGCCTGGATATATCACTGTAAATTCGCCAGTAACGTAGTGCTCAATGCTCAGTGTAAACTTTATGCGCATACCATGTGAACTTGAAGCAGTTCAGGAAAAAAAAAACCTTGCAGGCCTGAGTCGATGCTCGTGAGCGTTGGGGTAAACGTTAAATCAGATGCACGTAGCGCAACTTTCGTTGAGGTACTCACGCTGCCCAACCTCAGTCAATGGGTCACATGTAGGGTGTAATCAGAGGGCTGGTCGAATAACTGGTGGGAAAAATGGGAGGAAGCACAGGGTTGGATGACTCTTTCAGACGTCGTTGCTCCTCGCCATGATCAGTCTTGAAAAAACGCAAGGAAGAGAGAGAGGGAAAAAAAGGGTCCAAGGAGCGTGTTCTGGTCCTGTCCTCTTCAGTAAGCCTTGGTATGTTTCCTCAGTGTAGGTATACTCAGCATATACCTGATAAACGACACCAATTCTCCGGCTCTAAAGCACATTACCGCGTTTTCTCTTGGGTTTTTTTTCTCGTCTCCCGTCACTGAGTAAACTTAGCGCCAAGTCCGATATCCCACCCCCTCATCCATATGATGGGATGGTAAACTTAGGGCATCCCAATGTCGATGTCAGCTGACAGGTGGTACAAAGACAGGCTGTGCAAAAAGAACTAAGTATTGTATTATTAATACTTATTAGGAATGATTAATCCTTCCACAGATATCATGAACAACCACAGATTTTGTCTTTTAAACAGAAGTATGAACTAATGTGAATTTTAGAACATCCTCAAATACAAACCCATGAATTACTAGAAGAGTAACTTACGAAAATAACCTCTTGTTTTTATTTCTAAACTGTTTATCTATTCAAATCTAGGCACGTTTGTATCAAAGTGTCATATCTTCAGTGTGAAAACATGAAAATATATAATACAATAGTTACACAAATGCTGGCGCTCTTGTGGCCTGTATATTACCTGGTCATATAAGTCTTAATTTCTGCTGCAACATTCAGATAGTAGGGTGAGAAACTGGCATGGATCCATCCTGCCTTGTACCAGTGGTTTAGGTTTCTGTTTCCAGTCCTCGGCACACTTTTAGCCCCATAACACCAACTGAGCATTGTTTAAACACCACACCCTACCGGAGTATTGTTGCTGACCATATACATGTATCTGATTGTTGATTGACCATTGATGGCCACTTCTAGCAGGATGAACACACTATGTCACAAAGCTTAAATGCTACTACTTTCTGAAAATCTGTCATCCTATCGTGTCCATTTGGACCAACAACTCTGATACATACATGCTATGCAGAATTAACGCAGTCCTGAAATGAAATAGTATCGCAAGGTGTAATTAATAGAGGTCAGTGCATGTATGTGCCACTGTATTTTGTCTTTCTATGTGAGAACAAGCTCAGCTTCCCCTATCAGGTCAAAAATTAACTGGTCAAAAAACAGTTATGTTAACATTTCATTGAGTACAAATGTGTTACAACACGTTCATCTCGTTGCTACTTGTCGCTTATAAACTTCTCATCAATTCTCACAGAGTCAGTACCATGGATTTTAAGAAATCGTTTTCTCATACAGTCTATGGTCAGCCTATGGTTCCCTGTAGAAGTCGATCGTCCATTCACTTTAATGGGACTTCATGGAACAGTTTCTTTCATTGCCTCAAAACTTGAAGGTCATTAGATAAATGCCATGATTTTGCCCCGCTTCCAGATGCTCAGCGTCTCAGCAAGGTGACTGGAGCTGTGGGCTTGCTATTTAGAGATCTGCACCCTCGTGGATTCTGAACTTGAAAGACAAACTGGAACCCATTTCTTGGTATGTGCTTGGTCAAATTACTTAACCATTTCCATTGGTCATTCCTTAGACTGTAAAGAAAACACCCTTACAGAATTTCCTTGATTCAGTTTAACATATATTCAACATTTTTGTGTTTGAGTTTAATAAAATTTCCTTAATTCTTTGTTGGATAGTGCAGTGTGTCAGCTGTACAAACTGTTACTGATAGTGCCCAACAATTGAAACAGAGCTGCATCTGCTGGTGTAGAAAGAAGCTTCTGCTGTTTAAAAAGGCAAAAGTCCTACCCCTGCAACACAATAGGCCAAAGCCGTCGACCCTATGCAGCCTTGCTATACCTGCCACTGAGAGGACACTGGTCAGGTCCATGGAAAAGACTTTTAAATGAGCAAAATTTACACATAAAGAACTTCATATTGAATGATGTAAACTGACAGAGCGTCCCATTTTTGGAAAGACCAGCAGTCGACATTGGAACAGAATTGCATGTTTCCCACTGACCTCATTTTTCTCCTCAATGTTGGTGATCATGACAATGATTGGGCATCGTTCCTGCCAAACCATCTTCCAAAAATCACCCACTGTATTTACAGTTGGACCTTGCGTAGCAATGTATACTTTCTCTTGCCCACCATAGCCCTACAAAAAAAAAAACATTTACACAGAGTGAATGAAAAAAGTACAGTCAATAATTAAGGTGAAAACACATTTTTTAAGAACCTTAACTCTCTTTGTAGAAGCGTCTTTGGCAGAATTTACAGCTTTGGTCTTCTAAAGTTTATGCCACTACAATCTCTGGACACCTGGATTTAGGTAGTTATTTCCATTTGACCTGGCAGATTTGATGGGAAATGTCTGTGAAATCTATTTGAAATGTAATCTACAGCAAAATAAGGACAACAGGTCAGAATACTTCTTGTATCGGTAACGCAAACGTAAGAGAAAAGGGAAACAAAGGTCACAAATCGGGGTCTGTTTCTCTCTGACTTTTAAAGTTAGAATTTATTAGGGACTGTGGTAGCCTAGCGGTTAAGGTACCAGAAGGTCTAGGGTTCAAATCCCATCTGTGCCAAGCTGCCACAGTTGGGTCCTCAAGCAAGGTCCTTAACTCACCGTTGCTGGAATTGTAAGACTGTATGAGTTGTATGAGCTCTGGATAAGAGCGTCTGCTAAATGCCGTAATGAAAAACCAAAGAATAAGATTATTTAGGATAAGAAGCAATGAAGAAATACAGTCGCCTGAGTCAACTTTCACCATATTTTCATGCGACGCTACAGACTGAATTTAACCTGAACTGCTCAAAAAAATAAAGGGAACACTTAAACAACACAATGTAACTCCAAGTGTTCCCTCTATTTTTTTGAGCAGTATATATACTCACTACTGTATTATTATTTACTGTTTAACATCATTCCATAATGGTATGAGTGTATGAATGAATTCTGCACAGCAACTGGAAGGTCAAGAGTAGTTCTAAAATGTATTATTAGAAAACCCCTTTGCTTACTGAGAGCCACACTTAATTAGGTTAATTGAGCCTGAATTACTATGAGAAAACAAGCAATCATTTAGACAGGTCCAGCACTAGGAACTGTAATTGGTACCCAAATAACCATCATTATCTTTAGAGAGTCTAATAGGATTCTGAACAAAGTCCTTTGTTAGGTTTAGCTCTAATCGGAAAATACTGTGTATATACCCTGATTATATAAACAATAGGATGAACTATGTACGTGGAATTTTTCACAATTTAAGACACGAAGGTCTAATGTGTATAAAATTCTTCCATTTAAGAATAGAGGCCACTCTGCTCTTGGGAACTTTTGTTGCGGCATAGTTTTTTCGTAGCCTTCTTCAGATCTGTGCCTCCAAACCATCCTGTCTCTGAGCTCTACAAGCAGTTTTTCCTCCCCATGACTTGGGCTTTGCTCTGATATGCATTTGTTAACTGTTAGACTGAACGACTGAATTTAACACTGGTTTGCTCCAATCGAATTTTAGAAACGGCATCACATAGATGATCTAGAGCAATGGGATTCCCCCAGAGCTAAACTTTAGGGTCTAAATACATATGTCCATGCAAAATATGCAGAATTCTAGATTTTTTTGCACAGTGCCTTTATCAAAATAGGGTTGCCAATATCTAAATACATTTGCAGCTATTATTTATTTTCAAGTGAATATTTCTTAATATAAATAAACTGCTATATTTGTGTTAACCACAGTAGCTCTATACATCACACACACTGTAAACAATTCCCATCACACAACCAAACCTATTTAAGCTGCATTCAATTGTCTTTTTTTTAAACAGCTCATAAAGTCTGGGGTTCGATCCCAGGGCGGAGCGGCCCGAGTCTGTATGTCCTCCCCGTGTCTGCGTGGGTTTACTCCAGGTACTCCGGTTTCCCCCCACAGTCCAAAGACATGCGTTTCGGTTAATTGGTATGTCTAAAGTGGCCCTTAGTGTGTAACTGTCTGCATGACCGTGTGTGTGCGCCCTACAATAGGTTGGCGCCCCATCTAGGGTTGTTGCCCGGTGGGCACTGGCTGGCCCGTGACCCCGTGTGGATTAAGCGGGAGATAATGAATGAATGAATTAAGCATTTAACATTTAAGATTCCAAGCACTCATTTGGAAACTCGATCTTCACACACTTTCTTTCTCTATAGACAGGGAGATATACAGTGAACTAAGGTGCATTTCAAACAGTCCAAAATCAAATGAACTTACCTTCATATAGTTAGCATTGATATAGGTGCTGAGGAAATCCCCGTCCATTGTTGTTTGAAGGCAGACTCGACTGTGCATGTCTGAAACATTTCAATCACAAAGCTCTGAGTGCAGTTTGACAGGTAAACAGTATGGTTAGTATTGTTATTAAGTGCCATGATGCACAGGAATTTAGAGGAGCTTATCTTGTGTACATTTTACAATTTTTTTCCATCTCAGCAATGCCAAACACTGGAGCAAGAGTCGGCCCTGTTAAACTGTTTTTCTAATTTACTAGACAAATAAGGTTGTATCATTTAGGCCATTAAGGCTGACAACTTAGCAAAATCAGCTAGAATGAACAGCACCACCTCATGTCTCTTCGGTACCTCCTAAATATGTGTACTACATTATGTTTTATTATAATTTGGTGGTGAAACCAAAGGTGGTTTTCCTGCTTTAGCTAGCACTATAAAATGACATTCAACTTCTTTTTATAGAAACAATATGATCCACTACGGTATGTCCGTTAACCCTTTAATTAATGCTGATAACAGCATATATATGTATATAACATCTGTTTTTTTGAACTGTTTTATGTGATTTGAGTATTTTGTAAACATTTTGAATCATATTGCACTTGGATATGTTGTGTATTGATAAAATGTTTTGATGTTTTGCCTTTGGCATATGTTAGTCTGTTTTATATTTTTATTTTATTGTTCATTTTATATTGATAATGAACTTAATTGCACTATAGTATGTAATTGATCTATATACAGCATTCTGTATGTGAATTCTGTATGTGAATGAGCATGTGCATGAACTGTGCACAGCCATCGCCCATGGAAATCCGGTTATAAAACTTTGACCCATATGACGGCATTAACTGCAGATGTGAATAATATAGGAACTGCTCGTGCCTTGTTGGTGGGTCAAAGAATCGTCTCTGCTGGTGGTTGGTCTGGGCCAGCTGGAACCTGTTTGCTGGAACATTTTTCCCCACATTTTTCCCACGGTCAAAACCGTTTAAGGAAAGGAACCTCATTAAAATGACCATGCTGCTACTCTCAGTCAACTGATGACTCTCAAAGTCTGTCAGCTGGACAAAATGTCTTTAAACGCACAGTCTCACCCACAGGTCCAATCTGAGCTGAGCATCTGTGCAGTTCTAAAGGCTAGTAATGCCCCCTTGTGGCAAGACTGTAATTGGCATATCGGTCTGCTGCCATAACTGCATGCTGAGTTTGCTGAGCAGCAATTTCTGCATTTCTTTGTCAAATAATATAAAATTATTTCTCAGTCTGTTTATCAGAATACAACAACAAAAAACATTATAGCAACAGGATGGCAGGATGCCAAAGTGATGTTTGCTTTCTTTTGTTCTGAAAAGCTTTTTTCGTTTTTGTTTTGCCTTTATTTTCTGTTTGTATATGAATAGCTTGTTCGTGAGGTTTATTAAACATCACTATCAGCATCGATGACCATTTTAACGACAAATATAAGGTTATTCAATACAAAAGGAGGCTAGTTTTACATGTACTAAGATCAAGCCAATTTAGTGTAATCAGTAAACGAAGTCAAATTTATTTCTATAGAGCCTTTTACAATAGAGCATTGTCTCAAATCAGCTTTACAATATTATATTATATTAAAAGGAGAATCCCAGATTGAGCAAACCTAGGGTGACAGTGGAAAGGAAAAACTCCCTGAAAGTAGAAGGAAGAAACCCTGGAAGAACCAAGACTCAAAAAGAGATCTGTCCTTCTTGGGTGGCCCATATGTTAATTAAAATAATTAAGTTGGAGTTATAGTAAAATTAAGTAAATAATACTATATAAATCAGTAATACAATTTAAATTAGTAATTAAATTCGACATAAAAATGCTAAGAGATTTAAAATATTAAGTCCTCAGTGGTAAGTTATTGGAGGCACATCATCTCCTAATAACTAAATGACTGAGGGAGTTACTACACTCTGCTGGGACCTAATGCATGTCTTTGGACTGTGGGAGGAAACCGGAGGACCCGCACACAGGCACAGGGAGGACATGCAGACACTTAACAAGGGGGAGCCAGGCTGCTCCATTTGGGGATCAAACCCAGAACCTTCTTGCTGTGAGGTGATAGTGCTGTTCACAGCGTCACCTGTTCCATATTAACAAAGAAATGGTCCTATATGCTCATTATACCTGTTCTAAAAAACAACGAGTCTAATGATGGCCTAAGACTTTTGCACAGTACTGTATATATCTAAAACGTGTTTGATCAAATTCCCAATCAAAGCAGTAGCTCATTATGGATATTTATGGAGTATAATGACATTGAATTATTTACATTTTGGGTAATTTTGTGGCTTATTTAATATGTGCCAGTAGCTGCTATTCCCTCCATTGTATTTAAGCCTGGCAACCTTCTTGGTTTTTATACAAACTGCTTGAGTGCATTTGGTGAGTTCTAATAAATAATCCTGGTGGTCATGGTTCATTATTACCAATGTTTCACTTCTTTTGAATGTTGTATTAATTATTGTGTAGGACAAGAGTTGGTGCAAAGCAATAAAGGCACACTGCAGCCGCATCCCAGTGGCATTCGTCAGTGGACTTGGGTCAGTGTGTCCACCATGCTACAGGCTGGGGGTGTAGCAAAAGCTAGCCATTTACGTTAGAGCAGACAGGAATGCTTGTGGCAAAAGAGGTTCTCTTGGCATGATGGCAGTACGACGCAGTGGCAGGAGGGAAACTATTAACGGTTTTATTATGGACATGGTATGGTATTGGTGGTACCAATCTGCCTGTGACTCTACCTTCAGGCCTGAGCTAAGCTTAGGACAAAATACAAAATATCTCAGCTGCTGGTGTGACCAAACCACCCAGCAACTCATGGTTGTGCTGGAGAATATCCCTAAATGTGATAAGGAAGTACCTTGGGGGAACTTGGGAAGACTCAAAAAGGGACTCAGTCCCCTTCCTTGTGCTGAACGTTCCCCCAAAACAACCACACCAGGCAAAACTCCAGCTAGCAGTAGGAGCAGTGGCATACCAAAAATGCATACTAATATTATATAAAAATGTCCTGGTTGTCACAGAAAATGAGGACTTGCTTCATAGACAAGTCTTTACCTCAGAGAAGATAAGCTCTAACAATAAGGTAAAATTCCCGCAAAGCAATCAAGGAGTTATAAGCTGTCAGTTCTTTGGCCAAACGTCAAGATTTTGACAGCTGGGGGTTAAGTTTGCACAATCATGAGCAGTGTATTTACATACGCAGCCTATAGCAGCTTAAATAGTCAGTCTGATTAACTGCCTGATAAAACCCCCATACTTAAATTGTAAGACTGTATTATTTGTAAGTCGCTCTGGATAAGGGCGTCTGCTAAACGCCATAAATGTAAACAGGAAAATTTTAAGATGCATGTCATGGCGGTGGAATGTGAATAGCTCAGTAGCAGCGTAGCAGTAGCAGCGTACCAACTCTATGGATTGGTTCAACAGACAGACTCGCCACTGGTGTTGCTATGGTGACAAGTTGCCACAATAAGAGCATTTGTTTATTTATTTTTATATTACACCATTATCAGCATCAACTGACATTTAAATACAGAGGTCACATATCTCAGTTTGTGTGCGAGGGGTATTCCCGAAGACCCCATGGGCTCAACATGCACTTTATTAATATACTGATATACATTTCTGGCATTTAGCCCTAATCCAGAGCAACTTACAACTCATACAGTCTTACAATCAAAGCAATTGTGGGTTAAGGGTCTTGGGTCTTTAAGGACCCAACTGTGGAAGCTTGGCAGAGGTGGGATTTGAACCCTAGACCATCAAGGCCACAGTCCAGTGCCATATACAGCCATATACCATATACAGATGGTTGTGTTAAGATTGTCTTCTCTGTTTACATGCAATGAAATGATTTCCAAAGTTTCTAATTTATTCAGTGACCTTGTTTCAAACCATTATTTGTAATGAAAACCCTGGCAAAACATACCACTCACTGAAGCTCTCTGGGCCTATGTTACATGATTGAGCTGTTAGTGTTTAAACAAAGCAAAACACTCATGCTCTCTGGATAAATGAGACGACCGAATGAGGTCCAAGGACAGCAAATGAAGCGTGGACAGACGTGTTTTTCACAAGAGAAACGCCTCAGTGTTTATTAGACAGTGAATCTCTGTCCTGCCTGAATTACATGGCATCTGTTAATGATGGCTGGTCAAAATCTCAAAGCTTGCAGAATCGCATAAACTGCTATCAGTGAGCAAACTGGGAATTGGAAACAAAACAGCATGCAGTTACGTCTAAGACATGCAAATGTCTGACAAGACATTTTAACTTACCACAGGAGGACATCAAATTCAGTCTCCCGCTGCCCTATAAAAAGGTTCTCAGAGGCTATGGCTGGGTAGTGTACATTTTGGGGAGAGATTTTGAATTCTAGACATGCCTCTATCGTGCACTTGAAGACATTTTGTCATTTGACAGACTTTCAGAGGGGGCACATAACTCGACTGAGAGAACCAGGATAGTTCGAAGAACTATTTACACCATTCTGACCTGGGTGTTAGGAGGTTTGGGGAGCAGTGGTTCCATGAGGCCATGTGCACATGGCGAAAAGGCTCCAAATGATCCAGACAGAATTACAGCAGAGAGGGCTGTTTGATCTGCCGCTGGTTCCACTGCCGCTGCCGCTGGATAACCATATTGTATGTTAGGGTTGTCTAGTTACGGATACTTGCATTTTGCATTCCTATCTCTTTGTTGCTGGCGTTTCTAATGCCACTGCTAGGGATGGATGACTATTGTATGCAATGGTCAGATCTTTACAGCAACAGGCAGTGTGTTGGCAGGATTGAAGCGCTCACCACGAGGCCTCCATTTTCACACCTGACTGACAGCTCCCACAGATTTGCCGTCCACCATGCAGACACAGGTGGCACTTTCACTACACTCTCTGCTCAGACCATTTTCAGGAGCTTAGCAGAATGGAATTTGATGTCACGACATACATTAAATGTCCTGCCATTGACGGCCAGCTACCGTCGCCTTCATTTGCAGTGACTGCAAACTGGATAACATGGACTGGAACCATCAGTACATTGTCAGTATTGTCAATGCTATCAGCAGTATGGCAGTACTATGTGAATGGGAGAGTGAATGGGAGCCACTTAAATGAGAATTGTCACAGCTACAGCTGTCAAACCAAACCAAAATGTCTCTTCTAGTTGTAGCATCTAATTTGAGGTTTAACTCACTTAGGATTTGTATTATATTTATATGCTTGTATTAAGTTGGTTAAATTACTTAAGAAATATTACTTGCTTTGTTAATGAGTTCAATTGGTCTGGTAATACAGAGCATCTGAGTAATACATTTGAAAAATACTGATGCAAGATAATGGTGTCAGTATCAGATCCTTTTAAATATGCAGTATTCTGCATAAAAGGTTTAAAGAAAATGTTCAATCAAGTAATCCAATTCCAATGAAGTTGGGACAAAATATGATGATTTGAAAATCCTTCCAACCCATATTTAATTGAACACACTACAAGAACAAACTATTTAAGGTTCAAATGGATAAATCAATTACAATCTTTTTATTGAGGTACATTGTTATTAAATTTTCATTACATTTCATTAATTGTCACATGCATTTTTTGACAAATTGAAGATTCTCTGGCAACCTTTGCTCATCAAAGACGACTTTTCCTGGATGCTGCTTTTGTACCAAATCATGAATACAATCACCTGTTTGAACATATCATTTTTAGATTTTTTTAAAAATGAATTACTAGCTCTAAATTGCCTTTGTTCCAATATTTTTTGGAATGTGTTGAAGGAACGGATGTATTTTAATGATTAGGGTCATGCTGCCTGCAGTGAAATACACTGTGTTTCTTTCTTTATGCATCTTTCATACTGTCCTAACTGTTTCTGATTTGGGGTTGTAGTAACACAACAGTTTAAGTGGACATAACATTTAAACAAGTAACAAGTATTTCTACTGACTGTTTAATTTGAACTCATTTTTAAAACATATAACACAATTTTATGTCCAATTTTACTTACTTGGCAGAATGGTTTTGTAGCGATTCTTTCTCACCACACCAGGAAAGCTATATTCTTTGGGATCCACAAAGTTCATAGGTGTCTCCTATTGAAGGCAGAATCACAGAAGGAATATTAAGAACATTATTCGTTTTCTAAATAGAGCGAGAAAATGTGAGAGTTGTATGAAAATTGACCCAGTTACGACTTTTTAAAATTCAGAGATTTACATCCATCATTTGATTGGCTGTTTGGATTAGGATTTAGGAAGCTTTTCAAAACAAATGGCAAACTAGGACAAATTTCTGTGCTTTTCATTGTTCTTGGGCTTTTCTTCTGAATGGATAAACATGGTTTATCATGGAATATCTGTCTATTTTTTTCTGAAAGTTGAAAGTGAAAGTTCTAAGGTCTTGTTTCATTAAATGAATGGAGGGGACACTCCACACCATCCTGTCTCTTTCCCCAGTAATTTGACTTGTATAAAGCTCATATTTGCCCTATTAACAAATGAAGGTAGTCACTGTAACCATTGCAAAATTCTGTTAGGCTTTTTGAGCATTTATTTGCATGTCATATCTCACTTACATACTAATTAGCAAATACCTAGCAATAACATTTACTTGCATATACAGTATCTCACAAAAGTGAGTACAACCCTCACATTGTAAGCAATTTCTTACATCTTCTCAGGTAACAAAACACTGCAGATATGACACTTGACACGATGATACAAAGTATTCAGCATTTTTATAATAGTGTTAATTTAACGTGCTCTCAAAATAGCTCAACACACAGCAACAAAATTGATTATATCCCTAAGTGAAAATGGTCAAAGTGTGCCCAATTAGGCATTTTCTCTCCCTGGTATCATGTGACTTGTTAGTGTTACAAGATCTGAGGTGTAAATGGGGAGAAGGTGTATTAAATTTGGTGTTATCGCTCTCACACTGGTCCCTGGAGGATCAACATGGCATATGGAATTGTTGCGCTACATAGAGACGTATGTATTTGACCAGACTAGATGTGGCACAGTTTACAAGTTTATTACATTTTGAGATAGGCATCTTTAAAATGTAACAAATAATCTTACGTAAAATTCAGCTTGAAGTGTGGCCTCATCCATTGCACATTTTTGCAGCTGTGCAGGTGTGAGAAGTTTAGATGCATTCTCCAGGTATTCTTGTGTGCTTTGATCTCGAGGAGACAGCAGTGCGCCGTACGGCTCTGTGGTGCCAGGAGTGCACATATCCAAAGTCAGAGACACATTTGAACCTCTTCTGCAATGACAGAAAATCCAGACAAGAGATTAGTCGTGAAAGTACCATCAAACTAGAAACATACTACTGCAATAGTAAATATTAAATGCATTGCATAAATTATTTATTTCTGCACAAAACATGGAGTGACTTAAGCCTACTGGAGTGCTCACAGAGCACCTGGAATGGCTAGACAAAAAAGTCACACACAAAGGTTTAGTTGGACCAGTTTTTGTTTTAATTGAAGTGCACATTTCCTACGGCATGGTTTCCCTTAAGGAACATCACAACATTTATTTTTATCCAGAGACACAGCAATGGCACAAGTCTTACTAAAATCATACTGGCTACTCACGTGACTCAAACCACACTGTAAAGTTTTCACGTTACATCCCAAAAACTTTGAGTGTGGTCATGATCAGGATGGCCAATGTGGTGGCCAATTCATGTGTGAGAACAATGTCTCATGCACAGAGAAGCCCCTCACGTAATTTGAGCCCAATCAACTTCATCCTGGAATATCATCTGATTGTATAACCTTATCATTCAGCAGAAGTAGCTGCTTCATACATCAACCTCAACCTGCCTCCAGAGGCTTGAGCAGTATGCATTATGCTTGACTCTTGTACATCCCTTCGAACCTTTCATACCCCAATGCTCAGGTATAGGATCAAGCTGGCCTTTCAGACCAATCCTGTGCGTTCTCGTCACACTGTTCATGTGGAAATGCTCCTCATGTTATAGCTACAGTATATTACACTAGGTGAGGTACTAGGCTAAATGTAAACAAAGGGTTTATTAAGAAATTAAAAATAACAAAGGGGAAACTGAGGAATAAAGTAAAATAGAGAGTGGTGGTGGTGATCATGGAGCTGGGAAAGGTCAAGGAACTGAGCAGAAGCAGCTAAAAGAGCTGTGAATGCAAGAAAACACAGAGGAGCAGTCAGAGGATCACTAAGATTTTAAGCTTGAGGAAGCAAAGAGATGCCAGTAGCCAAGCAATTTGTATGATCTCAAAGTACAGCATGTGGTTGGATAACAAGAAAGCACAAAGTTCCTGACAGTGAAGTGACAATGAAGCTGAGCAGTGAAGAAAGTGTGGTTCAGATTGCATATTACATTGCATATTACATTGCATTTAGCCTACGCTTTTATTCAAAGCGACTTGCAAGTGATAAGTTCCCTTCATTGGAGGAGCGCAGTGACCGGAGGGTAACATAAGCCTTAAGGACTGAGTGTAAGTAGGAGGGAGCATATCACATTATAAGTCAGTGTGAGGGTTTTGAATTTGATGCGAGCAGAACATCTTGCGACACCATTGGAAGTGGAGCTGGATGGAGGGAAGCCATCAGTTCAGACTTTTGCTCAGAGGAAAAACTGGTTGAAATTGCAGAGAGGTCCCGAAGGGAGAGAAGCCTTACAAAAATCCCCTTCATACTGTCTGGATGTAGGACAAGTTTTTATGGTATCTCCAGACAACAATGATCTGCTATGCACCCTACAGCCAGTGTCTCCACTCCAGCAGGGCAAACTTAACTTCCTGGAGCTTGCAACTCCCCACATCATAGTTGGTCTGAGTTGGGGTTAGCAAGAGCTGAAATAAGGCGCAGGGATGGAGTGTTGGGAAAGGACGGCACCCACTCCAGAGTTGGAGGTATCCACTTCCAAGATAAGTTAATTTCCAAGAAGATTACCAGCCTTGGCTGCCTTTATAGAGTAAAAGAAGACAATCATGGACAAAGTGAAGTGGGTGAGGGTAGCCACTCGTCTAAAAAATGATAAAGCAGTAGAAACAGTAAAGAAAGTCAAAAAAGGCAATGCCAAGGATGCTCTGAGGTGATTTGCAACACACGTGAGTGGACCACTCTGTTTGTTTAAAATGTTCTGTGAGCCATCATTTACCATACACTGATAATATCAGGCAGTCACCAAGACAGCCTACTATCGAAGAAAGCTAAAAGATTATGCTTCAAATGCACACAGACTCAATGCAGTCTCCTGACCACTCCTTAATCCATCTCCACCTGCTTAGTCATCCTCCTTAACTCCTGAAGACTTTGCAACCTTTTTTGAAGAAAAGATCAACGCGGTATGTCCATCACACCTGCTACATTTATCCCGAGTGCAAACATGCAACTTCTCAACGGGCAGTACGGTGGCTCGATATGTAGCACCACTGCCTCACAGCAAGAAGGTCCCGGGTTCAATTCCAGGGTGAAGCGGCCTGGGCCTTTTCTGTGTGGAGTCTGCATGTCTTCCACATGTCTGTGTGTTTTACTCCGGGTACTCCAGTTTCCTCCCAAAGACAGGCGTGTTAGGATAGTTGATTACTGACTGGTGGTGAATTGGTGTGTGTGTGTGTGTGTGTGTGTGTGTGT
>JAUZST010050837.1:0-24841 GCA_034779995.1 Parotocinclus haroldoi | reverse complement strand
TAATAAGTGATATATTCATGGGGGTGAACAGAAGCAGGTCAAACTGGACCAGAGTGCCCCCACATTGACTGTTCAGTGGGGTGTACGGTCACCCAAGAGGGTCAAAACACACCGACAGTGATGGAGCATGGACAGGATCGGATTATCCAGCAGTTAATCTTTATACTCATTTTGAAATCCCCTCATTTTTTCAATCCCAACATCGCCCGCATTTGTGTTCGCTCACATACTAATTACTAATTATTGTGAGCAGTGTGGTACATTCATCAAATGCATTTTTCTTTTTTTTTTTGCAGGGCTTCCGCGTGGTGCAGGTAGAGGAGTGCTGGCACAAATCTCTGGTGCCCCTCATGGCTGAGGTTCGAAGGCAAATGGGCACAGGACCCGTCTACCTCAGCTTCGATATCGATGCTCTGGATCCTGGGTTTGCTCCTGGAACTGGAACACCCGAGATCGCAGGTCTCACCCCTATTCAGGTAGAGTTTGTTCAGTGAAAGTGCACAGTACCAGCTGAGAGCTCATGCAACTTCTGTTGAGGTGAGGCCATGCAGAGATTAGAAACGTTTACAGGTCAGATAAGAGCAGGAGCCAAACTCCCCGTGACCCTGACCAGCACAAATCGGGGTTAAATCGTGGAAAACGTATTGAGCGGTAGCGCGGTTCTCTAACGCTCGTTTCCGCCGATAGTCGACTCACGATTCGCTACGCGGTCTTGTGCTTATCGTCTTATCATTTTCACATTTACACTACGGTAGTCATAATGCAAACAAGTGGCGAAAGGAAAACAGGAACTGAATCCTCCAGAGCACAGGCTGCAGTTAGCTTAGCAGCAGCTACACGAGTGTCCCGAGTCGAGTTCAAAGTGTTTTGCTTTTGCTTTTCACTCTCAGTCCATTACTCAGGAACTTTTGTTTTGGTTTCTTTTTGTCTTTTAAAAAGACATTTTGAACATTCTGTTCTAAAATACGCTCCGTGTTGATGATTTCGGAACACTGCAAGACGTTTAAGAGGCTCTGCTTTGATGCAGTATAAACTATATTAATGATATGTGATGTACTCAACCGACCGTGGATTTGTTTGAACATTTTCCCATCGTAAGCCGTCGTACAGTAACACAGCTCCGTTAATGCACATCATGATTTGCTCAGGGTGAACTTTCCGGGGGTTCTGGAACGGATTCATTCGATTTACATTGTTTCTTATGGTTGAAATTTTGCACTCGTCCTTTTCTGTACTCAACGAGCCATCTGGAACGAATGAACGACAAGAACCGAGGTACCACTGTACTTACTCTGAGTCACAATGTACATTATATTACAGCAATGATGAACTGTGGCCAGTTTGCAGGGCAGGGCCTCGGACCTCGGGCCTTTTGTTCAACAGTCCAACGTTTTATCCAGCGACGCCCCATTCTGTACACAACGTTGCATGTTTGTATTACAACCCATAAGCACGTGTGTGTGTGTGTGTGTGTGTGTGTGTGTGTTCAGGGATTAGAGGTCATTCGTGGCTGTCGTGGCTTGAACCTCGTGGGCTGTGACTTGGTGGAAGTCTCCCCTCCGTACGACACTACAGGTAGAACGACTCGTATCTTCTCCTTCAGTCGATTAAAAGAAGTTCGTAGTTAAAGAGTCCCTGTGGATTTTTCCGTCTTTTACAGGAAACACTGCTCTGACTGCGGCGAACCTCCTGTTCGAAATGCTGTGCGTCCTTCCAAAGATAAAATACTACTAATTAACGTCGTCAGCGAATTAACCTTCTGAGCGTGCTCTGTCATGAGTGGAGTGTTTTTTCTCTTTAAAAATACCATCCAAATCTACAAGTAAACAAATCGTACAGCTACGAGATGTCCCAAAGCATTCGACGTGTTTAAATCAAAGATCCAATCAGGAAGCAACGATTCGAAATGATGTATGCAAATATAGCGGAGGTGCTGGAAACTATCAAATAAATGGGATTTGTTCTTCATGCGACACCTGTTGGGCACCAAAAGTGAGCCTGGTAGGAATGTCTGTTTATTCGTTGCTTCTAAAGCCCACTTAATCCAATTCAGGATTGTGGGAGGCGGGGTCTTAATCAGCGTTCAGACGGTTTGCTCATTAAAACAGACGACACTTGAAGCTTACAGAAATAAACCGGTTTATGTTGTAATAGCAAAGTCAAGTGACTCCCCCGCGGTGTTAATTATCTACCGAACTCACGGGCTGTACATGGACATGCGCTCGAAAGATGCACTGCTCCCAAAAATGAGGGGATATTTCAAAATGGATACGAAGCGATTAAAAGGGGAAGCGTTTGATTTGATTTCATTAAGCAAGATCATCAGAAAGGCAAATGAAAAGTCAAAGGAAGTTGTTTGATTACAGAAATGAGATTCAACTATAGTGATATGTTCATGGGGGCGAACAGAAGCAGGTCAAAGCGGACCAGAGCACCCCCAAGTTGTGTTCAGTAGGGTGTACGGTCACCCAAGAGGGTCAAAACACACCGACGGGGATGGAGCATGGACAGGATCAGATTATCCAGCAGTTCTTGTGGGATCATATTCATTTTGAAACGCCCTCATTTTTGTGAGCAGCGTATTAAACCGTGCCTGCACACGGACAAAACACTGAACAGAAGACTTAAGACTTTACATCACAAGAATTCAGAGGGAATGGAACGATAATTGCTCATGCTTTAAAAGTGTAAGTGAACATCAAACTGCAGGATTTACGGTCTGAGGTCTTTCTTTAATGCAGAGGATGAGAAAAACTTCCTCTCTTTCAATACCAAGTTCGACCATGGGGGCCCTGGCCGATCACGGGGGGCCCTGGCCGATAGCCATTACCAATCGAACATCAGAGCTATTTTAAAACGTGTTCTTAAATTCCTTATCTCGCTGCGTGCAACAAGAAAGCAAAACGATAACGATAAAAAAATGAAAACGCAAACTGGAATGAAGTATTACAAAGAAATGCATTTCATTACATACTTTATTAATAATCTAATAAAATAACTCCAAATTGCAGTCATTTGTCGTTAGGTAGCGTGAATGTTTAAATTGAGGATTTAAAAAAAACTTTTGAATGTATTTTTTTTTTTTTTATTTCATACATTGCCACAGTAATTCACCTAAAACTTTGAGCTACGTGAAACGGTTAATTCATACAAAACTATTAAATAGTTTTATGCTCGTGAAGCTGATGCAGTAAATCTACAGGGAAAAGTAGCTGCACGGGACTTTTATTCTGTCACGCAGCAGCGTGGTAAAACAGCGGTGGAAGATTTCATGCAGGCCAACTTTAGTTTCCTCAAAGAAAGAAGTTTACCTGTAATTAGATCATGCACCATAATGGCATGCACGGAGAGGCTAAAATGTACATTTTCGTGAAACAGCGTTTGTGATTTGAATCGGGCTTTGGAATAACATTAACGTGGAACAATAACATGGTTTGTTTAAGATTTCCCCTATTTACATCAAATTTAAAGGTTACTTTTAATGGCAGTCATTTGTTAGATACGTTAAATGCATGTTAGCTGCTTGACTGCTGCCTGCTAAGGCAGTAAAGGCCGTAAGTATCTGAAATTCTCCCCTACTCACTATTCCCTAGATCTTACCTACCATGCAGAGCCTGGCGGGAACAAAACCGATGAGGGTCCAAACCATTTCCTAACACGCTGTGCTCATTAACCGTCACGTAAACGCACTAACGAACATGGGCAGATCGCAACGAGCACGACGGTGAAAAAGTTCCTGAATTACTAAACGGCCATAAACGTAATTCTGTTGAGGATTACATTGTTTACTTTAGAGTGGAAACTCTTTAGGGTCAAAATGTAAAATGTAACGTAATTAACTACTATCATTAGTTGAATTATCTAACTGCCTCTATGATAAATATTAAATAGAGCAAGTATTTAATCTGGACACATCTGTACATATCAGCCCTATCCTGGTTAACCAAGTGACCTCAGTCTTGTCCGTCTTGGTTTCACGGGTCCACCTTACTTATTGTACCTTTAAGGTTGACATCATGTGATCAGCCGGAGCAGCAAACAGCAGATGGATACAGTATCATGGTTTGGTGAAGCTACTACTAGCTCGGGTCATTTACAGCACCTGTGTCGAATTCTCCCCTCGTTCTGCATCAGCAGTGACGTGAACCGGCTCCCCGAGAGCCTTCAGGTTTAGCGCCTGTCCTCCCGGCTCTACTTATTGACAGTGATCTTGTCCAGGCCGGGCCAGGCCGGGATGTAGTAGCGAGGCAGCGTGCCCTCCATTAGCCGCTCCATCCACAGACCCAGGCGGTCCAATTTGTGGTGGATGTGAAGCGTGGTGGATCGCGAGCGTGCTCCTCCTTTCCTGTGCTGGTGATCGTCCCTGGAGCTCGACCTGGACCGTCCCGTTTCCTCCTCGGGCTTGCCGTAGGCGTCCTCGCCGGTGTAGACCGGCTTAAACAGGCAAAGGTACTTCTTGTGACCGTTGAGCGCCAGCACGTAGCCCGTGTAGTCCGGTTTGCGGCTGCTGCCCTCTTCTTCTTCGTCCGCCTCCAGCTGCATGGCGTCCTGGGCGTAGTCCAGCAGGGTGGACATCCACTCACTGTGCTTATCCACATTCAGAAAGGAGAAATGTAGCGTCTGGCTCCTGAAGGACAGAGGACAATATGGACAAGCACTGAATCCTGTCCTGCTCACTTCAGAATAGAGGTTTCCTACAACCCAACCCCAATCCCACCCACATATACATACATATACACACATATATACATATACATATATATACACACACACACACACTTTTTCTGTAATTTCCACAGAGAAAAAGGTTTACCTGTAATTACATCATTCACACTAACGACATACATGGAAATGCAAAATTGTACATTTTCATGAAACAGTGTTTTTTTTAATCAGGTTTTGGAATAACATTAACATAGAACAATAACGTGGTTTGGATATATATATATATTTTTTTATTTTTTTTAATTTTTTTTTCTTGCTTTAGCCCACATACATTAGAGGTGTTTCATAGACTGTATAATGGTTTATAATAAGCACATTATTGGCTGTGTACTATAAACCTGAATGATCCATTCCATTCGGTAAGTCATTTATAGGGTGTGTGTGTGTGTGTGTGTGTGTGTGTGTGGACTGACCCAGTGAAGGAGTAAACCTCTTTAGCAAATTTGCTGAGCAGGATGTTTTTGGTGGCGTCTGTAAGCACCAGCACCACGTTGATATGGCCCGGCCTCAGCTTCACCAGATTACTGGTATAGGTAATGTCAGTTAACTCGGTGACCTCCACAAAGTTCTTCTTAGGTGGTCGGCTGATTAAATATAAGCATGAAACATGTTTTAACACAAGTTGAAATTCGGACATACGGCAGATTTACACCGATCGGCCAAAACATGAAAACCATCTGGTCTGCAACGATGTTCGGGCAGGTGTAACATGGCAAACAATGAAATGACGACCAGACTTCATGACCCGATGACCCAGGTGTCTGGGTTTTTAACTCCTGAGCATTTCTCACACGTCCAACACGTCTGCTGTGAGAACCTACAGGACCATTTAATGTATCCAAGAAATTAAAACATGCTGTTCTACCTAGATAAACTGTGCTTTTCAATTAACTGCTTGATTGATTGATTGATTGATTAACTGGGTTTTTACGCCTTATCAGGGTTTCATGGGGGTTGTTTTTTCATCAAGTTCTTAAATATGGCTTCTTGTTTTTAGTCATTCTTTTTTGGCATGTTTCACATTGTGGGGTTCTTTAACCTTTAACATAAACGAACGTGTCAACTTTCTGTGTCCAGCACGACCTCTGGTACGGACTACTTGGTCCCATCGGCTGTCAGGGCGTGTCTTGGGTCTAGTGCTTATGTTGGGGTCGAGGTCATGCAGTTTGTTTCACTTTGCAGCACTTTTCTTGTATGTGGCGGCAGTGGATTTATTTATGTTGGTGGGAGTTTGCAGTTCCTTGTCATGCAGTTCACTTTTAAAATGTGTGACCTAGTGGTTTACATTTATATTTTATATTTGCTGCATCTTATCCAGAGCGACTTACAACCGATGCGATCTTAAGGGTCTTGATTAGGGACCCAACTGTGGCACCCTGGCAGAGGTGGGATGGGTGGGATAGTGGTGTAGGTACTGGACTATGGGCCAATAGGTCCTGGGTTCAAATCCCACCTCTGGCACAGTTGGGTCCCTGAGCAAGGCCCTTAACCCACAATTGCTTGGAATGTAAGACTGTATGAACTGTAAGTCGCTGTGGATAAGAACGTCTGCTAAACGCTGGAAGTGTAAATTCCAGTAAGGAGGCTTTAGCGAATTTCTACCTTGCTTGATCATGATTATGTTTTTCCAAGATGGTGTTAACGATAGGGGGATTATATTCGGACTGTACACTGTTCTCATGTTTTGGCTGATCGCTGTGATTCATGGGGGGCACCTGGAGGTGTTGGCTGAGCCTGGTGACCCGTTTGCTGCCTTGGCAGAATCCTTTGCCTTTGGTTTCGTTTGTTTCTCGTCAGCGGAGTCACTAAGAGCGGAAAAAGAAGTTTTTTAAAACGATAAAACGACGAGCGTAAATTAAAAGTAACATGCATGCTCAGGGCCGTACCTAAAAGCCTGAATGATTACTGTCCCAAACAGGATGAAGAGAGCAGAAAAGATCAAGGACAGCAGAGGCATCATTTCCCTCCTGCAAATAAGAACAGGAACAATGTAAACAAGGCGAGTTTCCCTTAAGCATGTAAAGTACACACAGGACCCGTTTGTTTATATGTTACCAGTTATTATGAAGCAGATCGTCAAAGATTTCAGACAGGTAGTCATATGCTGCATAAATCCACCGGATCAAAAACATCTGGAAAGGAAAAAAAGAACAAAAGCTCCATCCGTGAAAGAGAAAAAGACAATGATAATGCAGTGCTTTAACAGATGACATTTCCATAATGGCTGTCATGCAAAAAAAAAAAAACGAAAAGAAAAGAGGGGAAAAAAAATAAGCTAATCGAATCACAGAGCGCTAAATGCTTTGTTGTTCTCACAAACCCTGAGGGAGCATAAAACAGGCCGGGACTAATTCTCATTTAACACGGCTCCGTTACAAAAGGAAACAGCAGAGACACTGACTGAAGCAAACTCATTATTGAGCTCAGGCAGAGTGGCATCGTGGGTAAGGATGGACGGGTCTTTCTGCAGCCGCTGAAGCTCCTCCAGAAGCCGGTGTTTGTCCTCCTCGCTTCCGTTCCAGCCGCCCAATACGGGCTTGTAGTGCACCTTACCGGCACTGTTCCTCCTCTCCAGGATCACCACCTGCACACGCAGAGACACGGACGCACAGAGACACGGACGCACAGAGACACGGACGCAGAGAGACACGGACGCAGAGAGACACGGACGCAGAGAGACACAACCACAGAGACACGGACGCAGAGACACGGACGCAGAGAGACACGGACGCAGAGAGACACGGACGCAGAGAGACACGGACGCAGAGAGACACGGACGCACAGAGACACGGACGCAGAGAGACACAACCACAGAACCACAGAGACACGGACGCAGAGACGCGGACGCAGAGACGCGGACGCAGAGACGCGGACGAGCAGAGGCGCACACACACAGAGACACGCACAGAGACGCACAGACACAGGGACGCGCACAGAGATGCACACGCATAGAGACGCGCACACACACAGAGGCACACACGCAGAGACACACACACGCAGAGACACACACGCACAGAGACACGGACGCACAGAGACACAGACGCACAGAGACACAACCACAGAGACACGGACGCACAGAGACGCACACGCACAGAGACGCACACGCACAGAGACGCACACGCACAGAGACACACACGCACAGAGACGCGCACGCACACGTGCACACAGACAGACACGCACAGACAGACAAAAAAAAAGCATTAGTGCACTGCATTCCAAATAAATTACAATTTATTATTATTATTATAGAAATCCCTTTAAAATTGTAAACAAGGCATTCTATTGTAGCTTCACAGCGTCCAAAATAACCGCGTGGAACCCATTTCTTTCTTTCTTTCTTTCTTTCTTTCTTTCTTCCTTTTTGAAGAATAGCAATTCAAAATGATTTTTACTGCATGATTCAAAAACAATAAAATAATCTCTAAATAAGGCCACAGTAACAACACCGATTGCCACCGTTTCACCAAGTTAAAATGACGTACATCACAAACTGAAAACCACAGTAAAACAGAGTGTGTAGCACGAAGCTTTGGTTCCCCCGATGGTCAAATGCATGAATGCAAACTGTAAATGCACACTACGTTTTACTTTGTTATTGCACTTTGCAATTGTTTTGTTTATATATTAAAAGTACTCTACACCCCCCCCCCCAAACCCCCCAAGGCACCACCTTGACTACCTGATTTTCTGTGCGAAACCATGACATATAAACGGATGGATCTTTTTTTTTTTTTTACAGCATAGAAATCTGTGCAGAGCGTCTTTACTTCAAGTCTTGCGGTTTGTGTCATGATGTCTGATCAGTGTGTACCTGTGGAGGGGTGCTGTCTCTGTTCTTCAGCAGCACGGCGCACAGAGGCTGCTGCTGCCGCTGGTACACGTAGGCGAAGCGCAGAACGTCCTCGGTGTTGGCCGAAGCCAGAGAGAGGAACGCTTTGTTTCCTGGAACAAAGGCTTCCTCCTCACCAGTGATCAGCAGAACACAGTACCTGCAGAGAAGAGCAATCGTCTGCTTTAACCCCGCCCCCGAAACCAAAGCAGATTCAAACAAACCTCGCTGCTTCCCTTCTGACAGTGACTGAGGCCTGTACAGCTCGTTTTAACCTCAGACAGAAGATTCAGCAGCCGTTCTCATCCAGACTCTTCATACGTTTAAGTTTATGTCACTGAGCAGACGCCCTTATCCAGAGCTACTCAAAACGAATACACAGGCTTACAACCCGAGCAATTGTGGGTTAAGGGCCTTGCTCAGGGACCCAACTGTGAAGCCTGGACCTTCTGCTCCGTAGTCCAGTACCTTAACCGCTATCCCACCACAGTCCCAGTTCACTATTAAGAGGGGTGCTGCCGGCTTACTTTCTGCGCCTATGGAACTGCTTGACAGGACAAAGCTCATCAAAGACCTTCTGGTTCACCAGACGAGGGGCGAGGAGGAATCTGTTGTTGGACATGAATTCGTCGATGATTTGTTTTTTCATGCTTTTAGCCTGGAAAAGAAGGCATGTTGGAATAAGAAACAGCTAAGCAAAAATGCAGAACACGCCGACGTTTCACCAAACGGTTTCAGCAAATTTAAGTAACACAACGAAAATCAAAGTAACCACACAAGCTCGCTGAGCTTAGCACAGGCTCTATACAGGCTCGATTCACCTCGAGTACAAAGAACGACTGCACCCTCTGGTGGTCAGAACTGCAAGTGCATTAGGTGGCGATATATCGTCACAACCCTACGATCAGCGGGGGCCTAACCCTAGCGGATCGCTACCGGCACTTCTATTTCATGTGTCCTGTCATTTTCTATATCTGATCATTAGATTTCCGTGATGGCTTCATGCGCCTGGCATCACATGCACAACTTGAAGCTGAGGTAAACACGCGGGTGATCCTACCTGTATGATATCTGCGGGCTTATCCGTATTCTCTTTGAAGGCGAGCATGGTCGGGGCGTACGTGTTGACGTTGTACCTCTTGAGCAGCTCGGCGGTCTCGGAGAGGCCCACGTCCACATACCCGAACTGCACGTAGTCCTTATAGGCGAACGCAGTCAGCTGTTAAGAAACCAGCGCGCGTTTAGGGGCTGTAAGACAAGTGTGCGGGCGTGTTCTAGATGTTACTAATAGTTATATCATCATGTGTACCTTATACAAGAGTGGAACCGTGGGCACTTGGTCAAACAGCACAACGTGAGGTTTGTTAACCTGGTGCCAACTCTTCAGGAAGTCCCGGTCATTCCGGTCAGTGACCTGGGAAAGCAAACCAAAAAACACAGAGATATTAAAAAATTAAATAAAAAAAAAAGAAGAACGAATGAGTTTGAGGTCACGTAAAGAAACAGTACAAAGCCCTGAGAGGAATTTCAGGAGGATGTACATGGTGAGGATGTACCAGGTATTACCACAGCTCTTTGAAACAGTCGCTATTTTTTTTCAGCCTCGTGTCAAAACGGAGCGGTTTATTTTCTGTAGGCACTGTGCATGCTGATTGCTTCTATAATTAAAACCTCAAAGCTATCCAAAAACCTCCACCAAAACGTCTGCTTCTAATGTCAACACATCAGAAGAAATAAACGTAAATATAGAATGCTACATTGAGAGAAACAGCCGCGAGTGTACCTTCTCGACCAGCCTCTGTGGGAGCAGATCCTCCACAAACTGCATGAGATGCTCCTTGGCCAGTGCATAGTTAAAGAAAGTCACTTTTCCATTGATGACACCAAGTATGGACGGAGTGCGGTGCGCGCCAAGTTGATTGGCCAAGCGCCTCTCATAGCCAACATCAACGACTCCTATTCCTACACCTACAGGGCACAGGAGACAGGGTCGGTGTGGGAGGGGTGTCAGCATGATCGGGGGGGGGGGGGGGTGTTAAGTGACAGAGGACTAATATGTTTCTTCACTGACTGCATTTATACTAGATTAGAATTATAGACTAGATTAGATTTTAATTATTATATTCCCTATTTTTTTTTATAATTCCCTATTTTATTATAATCTCCATTTTAATTATTTCGTTCCATATTTTACAATTCCCGATTTTATTATGTTCTCCATTTTAACTGTTATATTCCCCATTTTCTTATATTGTCCATTTTAATTATTATATTGCACATTTTATTTTATTCTCCATATTAATTATTATATTTCACATTTTATTTTATTCTCTATTTTAATTATTATATTTTCTATTTTCTTATATTCTTCATTTTAATTATTATATTTCCTATTCTATTTTATTCTCTATTTTAATTATTATATTTCACATTTCCTATTTTATTTTCTATTTTAATTATTATATTTCCTATTTTATTTTACTATTATATTCCCTATTTTATTATATTCTCCAATTTTTTAATTCTTTATCTTCTCTTCATGTTTTTACTATTATTTTAGTATTTTCTGTATATAATTTATTCTTAATTTATTTCTCTGTTTTATTATATAATTTATTCTATTTAATATATTTACTATTCCATTAGATTCTTTATATTTATTTTTTATTGCATTATTCCCTATGTTTTTATTATATTCTGTATTAAATTTACGATTATTATTATTTAATATTTATACTTTAAGTTTTATTATCAAGTTTCATACAAGTTTCAATATAAAGGTTTATATCTTTATTTTAAAATATTGTCTAAATTATTTGTCCATTAAATTTTTATGCATTTAAACTAATTTAGGCTGTTAGTCAGTCAGTCAGGTGTTTTTCTTTGGTCTAGAATTAATGCGTTTCATTTTAATGCGGTGCGTGTGAAACTTCAAACGATCGCTCATACCGAGAGGTTCAAGCTCCTGAACGGCCTCCTTCCACACAGGGTCCATGTGGACGCAGCTGAAGCACCAGTCCGAGGTGATCTTGATCAGATAAGGCTTTCTGAAAGTGTCGGGCACGACTTCGTTGACGTATTGGTTGAAATGCAGCATGTGCTTGCTGTCGGCGCTGTCACGCCCACCTCTGCTGCTGAAGGGAAAGTTGAAGAAGGATTCGTCGAAGAAGAAGCTGTCGTGGAAGTGGCGGAAGCCGTGCGGTCCGTAAGGCTGCGAGTCGGTCTGCCTGTAGCGATCGAAATTGGCTCTCTTCTCGTCGTTGGATAAGATCTGAGCGAAACACGGCACGAAAAACGTCACCACGTCTGCTGACCGTCATGCACCCACAGAGCAGAAATCGAATGTCTCACCTCATACGACTTTGTAATCTTAATGAACATGTCCTCTGCCTCTGGGCTCTTGTTTTTGTCTGGATGCCTGGCAGCAAAAATACAAAACAGGACACATTTCATTTGGACTTCATTTGTTTTTTTCCTGTTACAACTCTTATCCTGGACAGAGTCCTGACCGGCAACTCTGGGCGCAAGGGCAGGAACCACCCTAGACCGGACGCCAATCCATCGTAGTTCACACAGACACTCAGAGTCACTTTATAGACACCAGTTAACCTAGCACGCATCTCTTTGGACTGTGGGAGGAAACCGGAGTAGGACCTCCTTGCTGTAAGGCAGCGATGCCACCCCACCGATGGTCCGACTGGTCCGAATTTTGTGAATCAGCTGTGTGACTTAGGTCTACGTAAGAAAGCGGGGTATAAATTAGTTCAAGATCATTTTACGCTACGACCTGATCTACAACAACATCATTGGACTTCTGCAATGTCTGAGCTTTGCTTCAGGTCTTAAGACTACGCTGTGGTGCTGTGGGATTTTCAGCAATTCCTTTCTCCCTGTCCCGCTGCCGCTGCCCTGCTTTCCCTATATGGCTCCATCTACTTTCTTTACGCCAGAAAACGACTCCCGATGCACCAAACAAGTCTTGCTTCTATTTGAACGTTACCATTCTTTGGCCAGGCGTTTATACACCCTCTTGATTTCGGCCTGATTTGCACTTCTCGTGACGCCGAGGATCTTGTAGGGATCGAACTCTGCTGCGCTCTCCTCCGCGCCAGCCCCAAGAGTGCACAGGATCAGCACCGAGTGAAGCATCCACCACAGCATTTTGACTGAAGCCATGATTTCCAGGCTGCAAACAAAAAGACACAACGACATAAACATGTTATTCAAGGTCACCACAACACAAGCTTGAATTTGATCATTCACTGTCCGTTGTAAATGACAAGCTTCTTTGTGTGGGACTACCCGAATCCTAAACAGAGCACTGCTGGACACGTAGTGCACTAGATAGGCTGTTGACGCCCTCAAGCTGTGGCGTATTTAGGGCACCTATATACACGTAGGTTGCGAATTAAGATGCGGCCATCGTGCCAGCTTCGCTTGGTGAGCCGTTGGTCATTTCACGTTTAGCGGCATATTAACACCAAAATCGTATTGTTAGTGTATTCATGTATTAATGAGCTATGTGGTCTATATAACAAAAGCGCGAGAAAACAAATACAAGCGCCGTTACTATGATATTGCGTGCAAGCTAAGCGGCTATCTGACTGAACACCTCTCAGGTTAAGTTGGATACCAAAAAAACAGAGGAATAAACGCCAAAATGCACAATCGTCGCTTTTAATACGCACCTGACCAAAAACAGAGTTAAACGTCCATTTCAGACCAACTGCCAAATCCGTTTGAAGGGCGAAATCCGTGCTTTCTTGCTAAAACATCTCCTCACATCATCCTCCCTACAGAGCCGCTAACGCACAGAGAACCACAGGCTATGTCCTGAACCGCACACTAGCCTACTAATAAGTATGCCTGAATAGTACGCGACATTAGTTTCCGTATATGGTTACGTACTATTTTTACATGCTATTCCGCAGAGTAGTATGGAAAGCAGCTACTGGAGCGGTTTTCAAAATAAAAGTATGAACTACTGTAGAAATGTGCTATATGGAAGACTGATTGAAAAGTTAAAAAAAAAACAGTGTTGTTGTCCTTGTACGTTGGAAACTGCAATTATTAAAACGTGTTCGTTTCCCGCGTAGCTAGTTTTTTTTGCGCGTTGATTGTGTCCAGGGCAAAATAATAAATACAGCTGCAAAATGTAGTCCTGTGGTGTAGGTGTGTTCTTTCGCCACTATAGTTTTACTAGCTGCTACAGGAGCAACTGTGATCTCATAACATTGTCCCAATTAAAGCAGGAGTACTTTAAAAACAGCATTATGTAGTGTCTTTTGATTTATTGTGGTCAGTTAGCAAGGGTTCCTGGTCCCATATTGGTCCATGCTAAATTACATTGATTATGTTCTAGGTTCCTGATGGTTTAGATGGTGAGCTGAACGTTTTCAGCAGGGGAGCCGATTCATTTATCTTTTTTCACGTACTTAATGTACCATGTTTCTCAAAGAACAATTATTATTGGCAGATAACAACTGAAAGAAATCAAATCTTAGATGTTTGTTGCTTTGAGGAGGCTCTCTAACGGTTAAGGTATTGGACTATGAACCAGAATATCCAGGGTTCAAATCCCATCTGTGCCAAGCTTCCACGGTTAGATCGCTGAGGATGGCCCTTAACCCACAACTGTTTGGATGGTAAGGCCGTGTCATTTGTAAGCCAGTCTGGATGAGAGCATCTACTAAATGCTTGGAGTGAAATGCTTTGCTTGTTGGCATGCTTTCATGGACGCAGATGCACTGGACTTGGTGCTGGTCTCTCAGTGCTTCTGTCATTCAAAAAATAAATCCGGAGTTAAAACTTGAGGTCGAAGAATTGGACTGACCTACAGAGCCATAACTTTAGCCCCATCCATAATCATCAGAACGATCTGGAAATCCAATTCTGCATACATGTAAATCCACACCGTCAAATTTCCATATTTAATGGAACGCCAGCTCAGATGAGCAGAGGCCATAAGCATAAACATGGTTGGATTGTGGGACAGGGCCCAATAAGCACATATGGATGCGATAAGGCCGTGTGTAACAGTAATGCTTGAGGTACAGCACTGCGAATCAGAAGGTCCAGGGTTCAAATCCTACCTGCTCCTGTTGGGTCTTTGAGCAAGACCGTCCCGACTGGAGGTGGCTCTGGCTGAGGGCATCTGCTAAATGACTAAACATAAATATAAAGTAATAAAACCAATTAATACCAAGCACATTTAAACATCCTCGTGTTTTAATAGGGATCTGTAATATTGAGAGTACAATACAGTACAGTTGCATTTCAGCACACCGATTAATTAGTGGTTCCTAGTCCAAGTCTTTCACACGCAATCAGCAACGCATTTATACAAACGACATTAATAAAGATATGAAGTACTGTACAGTTGTTTTTTTTAAAAAAAGGAAACTACGCCCAGTGCTCCCTGTTCCAGTTGTACAAAGGTCACATTCATGAGGGACACAAAGCTCAGGTCCCGTTCAGACGGATACAGTGATCACAACCTGGGAAATGATTGAATGAGTCCTAACGACAGAATTTAGCTTCGTCGACCACGTCTTATAAATAGCAGAACCCTTAAATATCTGGAATCCGACATTAGAGCACCTGAACAAAAATATATTCCTGTATATATATTAGGTACAGGCCCCACATAGAGGCGTTGTAAAGCGCTTTTGAAATAACGATCGCAACACAAAGAAGCGACTGCTCAAACATGGAATGCCCCAAAATGCAGTCAGGCATATTTGAGTACAGGTGTGCGCCGCTGAACGTCCATCCGATCCAGGTCTGCTTAGGATTTACACTGGGAAATAAAAATCTGTCTCATATACATGTCTGACCCGGACACCTGCTGAGGAAAAGAAACATAATTGAAAAGCCAAAAAACGTCCTTTCATTTACATGTTGGAAAACGTAATAAAAGATACAAAAAGTTACTGCATTTTACTGTAATAAAAGCTTTCATGTTCTGTTTCACTAAAACACTGTGCAAAATACTACCGCGTCTGGTCGGCGTCCATTTCGGTCAACGCCCCGCTTGGCAGAATGGAATGCAGACCTTCAACGGGGCACACCTGTATTCATGAGGTCTGTATCACTGCCACCGGGGGATCTCTGAGAAGATCCACCCCAAATACAACTCGGCAAAAACTTTGGTGGCAATACATCCGTCCCTACAGGATGACCAAACAGCCCGATCCCAGTCCGGCAGCATCATGAAGCCTGCCCTGCTAAGGCAAGAAGCAAGCTGCCAGTTTGTCACAATATTAGAGCAGTGCGTTTCTGCAATTCCTTGAGAACGGTCAAAGAACAGACGCAATTCCACTGCTCCACCGGCAGATGGCGCCATACACACGCACGGAAAGTGTCACTGGTCCATCTCCATCTGCCTGTAAAGCACTGGAATTGCACATCATAAAACTTAACACATTTTAAAAACAGGTGGCACAGAGGCAACTCGCTCATCCACTAGTGTTCGAGTCCCCCCAGAGAAACTTGACTGCAAAACAGGAAATGTTACAGGTTTTTACATTTTTTGTCAGAAAACAAGGACGGGGGGAAAAAAAAAAAATCTACTTTATATAAAAAAAAAACCAAAATCCTATATTGGCAGAATATCCACATTTTCTGCATTAGAAGGGCAGTGTCCACTTGCACTTCTGCTGGTGAGCATTTCTATGGAGTTTGGTCAAGTCCTCAACTAAGTGGCGTCATGACAAAGTGCAGCAGGTGCCCCACACCATGACCACCATGCACCACTCGGATGCAGCAGGGAAACAAACACTTTCACACACTCTAAAGATCTAAAGGCAGTTTCCTAAATAGCTGCACGGGATTTTTTGTTCCAGAGACAAACGCCGCACCGCTTGGAAGACAGTCACCACCTGAGACCTCATGCCGGAAACGTATAGACGGTGGCGGGGTGGACTGGATGACAAATCAGTTGGCAAAAGCATGAAAAGATGGTCTAAATGAGGTGTGTGCGACTGAAGTTAAAAATGAGTGAACAAATCAGAGACAAAACACAGACGGACATCGGCAGCCTCTACGTCCACGGCCTTAGGTGTCGTCGCTAGACGCCAGTCTGCACGCGGTGTCAGAAATCGCACGCCCTTAAAGACAGCTTGACAACTAAGTAACCTCACCGTCTGCAAACTAAACGTGCAGATTATGAAAATTAGGACAAGGATTAGGTCAACAGGCTTAAACCAGCAAAGGTAGCAGCACTCAACAACAACTCCGCTAACAAACGCTGTCACCAGGTACACGGCGACAGACACGGTGCCGAGTCAGGGGGCGGAGAGAGACGGATTTAAACCATGATCGAACAGACTCAAGAGCCATACTGCCAACGTACCCTCAAATTCTCTTTATAGACCAAACCGAGAAAAAACATTTTGTCAATATTGCACACCCAGGTTAAGGTCATCCTGACATGTCACACAAATCCGAAAAAAAAAGAAAAAAAAAAAAAGCAGCATACGCGTTTTGGTGAACGTTCCAACACGAGTAGATCATAGACGCTGTCCTGAATGTCCCATAGTACTCCAGTATTAAGAGCTTAACATTGTTTTACGGTACCAAGTCATAGAGACGCAACAAAATCAAAGATGTTTTGTGATCTCGTGGCATAAACTTCCGAGTTCTTTTCCAATGCAGCTACTTAGGAAGCTTCCTCGAGAACTAAACAGAGTTACTACATACTAGAGACGCACCGATAGATTTTTCCTGTTGGCAGGCTGGGCCAGAGAGCAGAGATTCGCACAGATCAGCTAAGAGGCTTTGGCGCCACTGCCTGCATCTCACTCCTGAGGGAGGGGCTGAGAAAGTTTTAATGATACTAAAATAGGTTTAAGGGGTGTGAAAACTAAATGACTTAAAAAAAAAAATAAAAAAAGTACCTCAGTTCACCAGTGAGGAGCAATGATACCAGTCTGTAGCTGGTACATGGATAACATGGGACTGTGGTAGCCTAGCCGTTAAGGTACTGGACTCTGGACCTGATGGTCCAGGGTTCAAATCCCACCTCGGCCAAGCTGCCACGGTTGGGCCCTCAAGCAGGGCCCTTAGCCCATGACTGCTTGAATTGCAAGACTGTATGAGTTATAAGTCGCTCTTGAGCAGCTACAGATTTATTTCCCAATCTGGAGAAGCACCGCAATCTCATTTGACGCGAGGTACCGATAATAAAATAAGTTCATAGCTAGCGGCTGTCTGATGAACTATTAAAACCAACTAAGACGACATTTTACGGTGCATCGCTGGCATGTTTAAACGTACGGTACGTGCAGGCTGATGCTTTGGACGTTTCGGAATTCTTTAGTTAAACGGTCAAACCTGTAAATAAAAAAGACCAGGTGAAACAAGTAAGGAAATCGAGAGCAAGGGAGACGCCGATGGCACAGACTAGCGCTTTTATCTCGTTTAGATAACGGAGCGAGGTGCCACTCGCTCACTCCGAGCGCGCCCTTTCCCGTACGGGCTTTTGAGCGCACTCTTCATTCAAGCGCAAATAAACTCCATAAAAGCATACTAGTGAAACGAAAGAATGAGAGTCGCCGGGCTGACACACCATCACCAACGCAAAAGGGATCAAGGAAACGGGACCAGAGGGTCGCGAGGGCTGGAAAGAAAACACAAATAGGTCCTATAAAAGCGCACGGTCAGGGCTGTGCATGGTTCATGAACGCCTGTCAGGTATGCCAATGTGGGGTTTTTTTTCCTATTGAGGTTACAGACGTAGGCACAGCAGGACTGAGGACGGTCTGGTAAAAACACACACACACACACACACACACACACACACAAGAAAAAAAAAAACCCAGATTCCTTCGAAAAATAAATACACTTTCTGAACCGGTAATGCCATTAATTAGACTGCATATAAAACCGTAGCAAATAAAAACCCCAAAACCTAACGGCGTTATCCAAAGTCTCTAGCAGACATTCATTTGTGTGTTACGTGGCTCGGGTGACCGAGAGATCTGGCGTGTTTTGTCGAAAGCGAGATTCTCCCATCGCTGAAAGTGCGTTTCCGTGGGAAACAAGCCAATCTGTTCAGCGTCGGACACCGAAGAAGCCGAACAGCCCCAGGCGGTCCCATAAGGAGGCGCTCCCGGAGGAGGACAAGACGCGGACAGGACGTCTTCCGCCTCGCTACATCCGGGGGGCCTGGGCTCAGGTGAGAGAAGGTGTGTTTGGTCAGCAGTGTTCGGGTTCCTGGTTCGAGGTGTGTGTGTGTGTGTGTGTGTGTGTGTGTGTGTGTTGGAGGCGATGGGTTCAGGGTCGGCCGGCTGAGCAGGACACTGGGACAGCTTAGACCTCTGCCGCCGTGAGGCCGATCTTCTCCTCGTCCTGTCAGTCCGAGTTGGGCTTCTTGAGCGAGAACACGTAGATCTTAAAGTGACCACTCATTTGCTTCACCTTGAAAAAGAGAAAGACACAAAAGAATCTTACAAAATTCCCCATGCTTGATTGGTGGGGTTTAACGCCGCTTCCCTTTCCAGGCTGGTTTTGTTTTATTTGAGGTGATCTGTTATCTTATCCTTACATGTGGGCTCTTAGTTTGCTTGCTTTGTCTTTGTTTAAAATGTCAGACGGTGCATTTTATGTTTATCAGGTATGTATTTTGGGCATTCAGCTTAGGGTTTTTGTTGCATTTCTCGCATTGTGGAGCTTCTTCGCCCTTTGATAAGAAGGCATGGGTCAATCTTTGTGTCCAACGCACCATCTAGAATTAGCTACTTCTGTTATCTACACACGCTTTGGGTGTGTAACCCGTTTCGGGGCTGAGCTCGGACAGTTGCTCGTTTGGGTTCCATTCGCGCCCCTAACCAAGCATGATTTAACACTAATATTAACTAAGGAACTGACCAACTTTGTTCATTAAAAAAAATACATTTGCACCAGTGTTTTTATAAACGAGCTACAACACAATGTATAGATACTCAGCATGCGAAGTAACAATACTGTAAAAAAAAACCAAGTTCTTACTCAATTCCAGTCAACGTTTGAAGAACTTATCCACAACAAAAGCTAGTCAGATCCCACTGGATAAGTGGCGACTACTGGCTTCTTTTTTTGTAGTAAATGGAAATGTTAGGCAAAGACCTGTAGGTGGCAGTAGAGGGCTGGGGAGAAACTCGGGAGTTTTTGGGTAGTTTTTTCACGGATATTACGCATTTCTTATTCGCTCTCACGTTCTTTGGTCCGATTAAACAAAATTTTGGTCCAAATAAGCAAATAAAATTACACCTATATAATAGGATTTGTTTCTGTACTTTAGGATTCGGTCCGAATAAGCGACTGGTCCCATTAACTATATCCACTGTATTTCAAATTGAAGTATCCCCTAATTTTTGTGAGCAGTGTTGTTCTTCCCTGACCCCAATGGACAAGCAGCACCATCACAGGTTTATTATCCTAAAACAACTACAAAAAGTTCTAGATGTGTTATTTAAATTTCTTTTTGACCACACCAGTATGCTTTAATTTGCCACACAATTAAACACCCAGTAAGGAAAATATAACGTGCTCTAAAATCTAGCCGAATTTTCATGAGGAACATAAAATGTACCGTCTGATAGTTCCCCATACGTTACTAATCTGGTATGATGTGCTGGTTTCTCTTACATTTATCTCAGTGTTCAGTGTTCACAGTCTCAATAATCACAGTCTCAATAATCACAGTCTCAATAATCACAGTCTCAATAATCACAGTCTGCGATAATGGTTGAATTTGGTACATCTAATAAAGCTTGGCATGATCGGTGACCCAAATTATGTCCCGCTAAACAACTGTGAAGTGGAATCTATGGCAAATCTGAAAACGTTTCATTCAAATGTGTGTGAATCCACAGAACCAACGGCACATGCAGGACAGAAAGCAGAAGCAGATGTAAGTAAAGCCTTCACACACACACACACACACACACACACACACACACACACACACACACACGGTGTTACCTGTGTCAGTACGCCAGGCTGGATGTGCAGGGACTGTGTGGACTGGTTCTGTGGGACCATGGAGACCGAGTTGTCCATTCTCACTGGATATCCTGAGTGTTTACTGGAAGTCTGGAGCCCTGCTGAAATGAAACCATCATGTTACAACATTACACCTATTTTAAAGATTTAAAACTTCTTTAAAAAGTTCTTTTCAAATGATTTTCTGACCTGGAGTTGGACCATGTGCTTTGACTTTTCACACACTGATACATTTGGGTACCTTCACTAAAATTATTTACAACGACCAGAAACTATCAGACCCTCTGTAACGACCAGAAAGGGTCAGACCCCTGTAACGACCAGAAACTATCAGACCCTCTGTAACGACCAGAAACTATCAGACCCCTGTAACGACCAGAAACTATCAGACCCTCTGTAACGACCAGAAACTATCAGACCCCTGTAACAACCAGAAACAATCAGACCCCTGTAACAACCAGAAACTATCAGACCCCTGTAACGACCAGAAACTATCAGACCCTCTGTAACGACCAGAAACTATCAGACCTCTGTAACGACCAGAAACTATCAGACCCTCTGTAACGACCAGAAACTATCAGACCCTCTGTAACGACCAGAAAGGTTCCCAAACTTCTGCATAACTCAAGAGCCAGTGTTATTTTGGTAACGACCACTGGCCTACCCCTGCTATTTCTATAACACGGTGTGTGTGTGTGTGTGTGTGAGACCTTGTATAGTTGGAGGACACACGATGAGGGTCTGCTGGAAGGGTTCGGTCTGAGTGCACAGCTGGGTGTGTCTGGTCTGCAGTGGCACGCTCTGCTGCGTCAGACCCGGGATGTTGATGGTGGCCTGCTGGTACAAACCTGGCTGATAGTTAAGCAGAGGAACGTTGCTGCTCAGCGACAGAGACTGGCCACCAGAGGGTGCCATCTGCTGAGAGTAAGAAGAACGAGGGTAAGGTGAGAGCAGAGGGAGGTGATCCTACAGCCTCTGAGAAACGACCTGGTATCTACCTGACTGTGCTGACCAAGCTGGCTGCTGAAGGTCACGGTGAGGTTCGCGGCTGCACTTGGGCCGTTGTTGTTGGTGAACAGGTTCTTGTTGTTGTCGAAGGCGGTGCAGCGGCGTTTGCAGATCTCCATGTTCTGGAAGCAGGACTTCACGCTGGACAAAGGTGGAAAGGTTACAAGTAAAAAGCCTAAACGGTGATCTCGGTTCATATCGTTTACAGAACGTGACGCCGTAATAGCAGGTGCCTTACTGTGCACTGTGAGGAAAGTGCAGCAGGTGGGTCATGGTCACAAACGGATGGTTGAGGGTCTTCATCGGTGTGATCCTTTTGTCTGCGTCAAGCGCTAGCATCTTCTTCAGCAAGTCAATGAATTCCCGCCTGTCAGCCTTCTCGGCCAAAACATCTGTGCCCTCCAGACTAGTCATGTTGACCTGCGGTCGAGACAAACACCTTGGTCACGTTACACACCACCAAAGGGATTTTCTCACGACCATCGAGTACGCTTTACAATCAACAAAATAATGTGTCCCCTTCATGTGTTTTTACAAAAAAGAAGAAAAAAACCCACAAAAACGAACAGAAATCGGAAGGCGTTTTAAATAATTTTACTGCAACGGAATGTGCTATTGTAACAGTTTCAGCAAATGCCTGAAACGTTTTCCATATTTAATTAAGAATTAAAGTAAACGAGCAAGCTCACTCAGCTTAGCCGAGCTTAAATAACCTCAATCTCATCTTTACCTTCACCACTTCCCACTGCAGAACGGTAAACCAGATCGCCCTCTGGTGGTCAAAAACGCAACTGCATCAGACGTCATAATAAGCAGAACACACCTGATATCGTCCATCTCCACCATTCATACATCATCACTTATTTGCATCGCGATGCATTGCCACACGATGTATCGTTACATCCCTAGTTCCGTAACCCCACTAATCTGGTGTTGCCATGCCTGCGTCGCTTTTAACACGAGCTCAGAGGTGACAGGAATTAGGTTTAGGTTCTCTACCTGCATCATGTCATCCAGGCAGTTGAAAATGTATTTCCGTGCCTCCTTGGATTTGACCCCAAGCTCGGCCTCATGCTCCGCAGGTGTCTGGAAAAGACGCAGGTTGAAACGAAACAGCATTTTGTTCTCTAGTGACCAAAACAAGAAGGACCAGACTCAATTTGTCAGGTTGGTGTCTGCCAGCTGAAAGACCTTGAGCCTCCACAGCGGGTAGCTGGCATCTGGACCCCTGTGGAAGAAGCGGCTGGTCTTAGTGCCTGCGCTCAGGAGGTATTCCGCTGGAAGACCCTGCGTCTGGGAGATGTATCGGATCTGCCGAATCAATGAGGGAAATCGTTTTAGAATCATAGAGATCGTTTAGTATCAGACAAAATCATAAGACATCACACAGGATTCTGACCTGATCGTACTCTGAAGCCCCAGGGTAGAGCGGCCATCCGAGAAAGAGTTCAGCAATGACACATCCCAGAGACCACATATCAATGGCCTCACAGAACGGCAGACCAAGGATGATCTCAGGTGCTCTGGAGCGAAACAAGGAGAGGCAGTTAAGGCACTTACATATGTGACAGGACATGCTAATATACTATACTGTACTATACTATACTGTACCATACCATACTATACCATACCCTACTATAATATACTATACAATACTATACCATACCCTACTATAATATACTATACTGTACCATACCATACTATACTATACTATACCATACCCTACTATACTATACTATACCCTACTATAATATACTACACAATACTATACTATACCCTACTATAATATACAATACCATACCCTACTATACTATACAAGATTATACTATACAATACCATACCCTACTATACAATACAATACTATACCATACCCTACTATACAATACTAGACTATACTATACAATACCATACCCTACTATACTATACAATACTATACCATACTATAATATACTATACAATACTAGATTATACTATACAATACCATACCCTACTATACAATACCCTACTATACTATACAGTACTATACAATACTATACCATACCTTACTATACAATACAATACTATACCATACCCTACTATACTATACTATACAGTACTATACAATACTATACCATACCCATACCATACCCTACTATACTATACAATACTATTCTATACTATACCATACCATATGATACAATACAATACTATACCATACCCTACTATAATATACAATACAGTACTATACAATACTATACCATAGCCATACCATACCCTACTATACAATACTATACCATACCCTACTATACTATACAATACTAGACTATACTATACCATACCATATGATACTATACAATACTATACCATACTAACGTACATAACTGAATATAATTACACATTAATAAGCATGCATTATCAATCCCTTCTCTATTCTTGCTCCTTTCAGGACCCGAGCCTTACCGATAGTATCTGGACTGCAGGTAGGTGGAGCACACAGCCTTTGAGATGTGGCTGGCTGAACCAAAATCGATCACCTTGACCCTGTACGGTTGCCTGATGGGATCCACCAGCATGATGTTCTCAGGTTTGAGGTCAGCATGGATCAGGCCCAGGCTTTTGAGCTTCATGAGCGCTGTGGCCACCTGCTGCAGGACCGGGCGGATGCACTTTAGCATCAGTGGGCTGAACTTGCTGTGCTTCAGGAAGTCGTAGAGGTTCTGCTCCAGCATCTCGAACACCAGGCAGGTGTGGTTTTTATGCTGGAAGCACTCGTACGAGCGCACGAAGTTGAACTCGTCAGCGTTCTCGGTGCTCAGGCGGCTCAGGATACTGACCTTCAGAAAAAGAAAAGAGGTCTCTGCTTTAGGTTCCTCCTCTCCTCTCTGTTACTGGGCTTCCTCTCTCTCTCTCTCTCTCTCTCTCTTTCCGATTCTCCTTATTCTTTCATATTTACCCATCCTAAGTTTGTATTAAGAATAGTCTTTTCTTCTGTTTAGTTATTATTTATAGCTGTGTCTGTCTCTCAGCTTTAGCCTTTGTCCCTCTTACCTACGTTCCTCATTCAGTCCCCTGGTTAAAGAACTTAGTTTATGCTTAGCATCTTGTCTAGCGTTTTTGTTTTACAGGTACAAGCTGTAAAACAGGTACTGTACGTTCTTTACAACAGGACTTTGGACGAAATGGACGTCTGAAATTATGACTGTGATTCCCTTTTCTGTCAACAGGTGTCACAAGGAATTGCTCTCACTAGTTTTCTGTCATTCAGGCGTGACTCAGATATATATATATATATATATATATATATATATATATATA
>JAUZST010050827.1:0-24842 GCA_034779995.1 Parotocinclus haroldoi | reverse complement strand
GCAAGGCAGTATGCTACCACTGGACCATGAGGCGACAAAAATCTTCAATCAATGGCTGTCAAGTTGCTGTTCTCTGACTTAGGTAGCTGTCTTTTCTTTCTGCTTCAATAACGTGGAATCCTGGCATTCTCTCCACAAACTTACAATCTCTCCTTGTCATATTTAACACTTGACAACACTTGACTTACACAGCTAATTCTTCATAACTGTAGATTTTCCTGCAGTGAGCACTTATGTGCTAGCCCTGCCTTATGGCAAAATCTCTTCTTAAGTACTCGTAAATAAGTAATCCCTCTGGGTGGTAGGTGGCCACAGACCGTGGAAGTATATCACTGGCATTTCCCGCCTCGATATCTGGATGATTAGTGATGCAGTGAACCAGCACTTCAATGGATGTCGAAGGTTTATTCCAGTGACCTTGACAGCTGTCTTTTATTTCTGTCTCTTTATTTTAGCCCTTATGCACCCAGACAGGTTTTGAGAAACAGCCCAGGCTACATGTCTCCGCACCGGACGATTTTCCTTTCCAGAACGAAATGCGAGACATTCGTGTTAGAACTGAAATCACGCGCATAGAGGAAAACGTCTTAACATGCAGTTTTATTAGACGGTGCGTCCGTGGTGGCAGTGAACGCCAGCGGCTTCGTGCTTTCTCGTTTCGAGCTCAGGATTTCCTGGAAGAAATCCACAAAGTGCAGGAGACACCGTGTTCAGAGCCACGTGCTAATTAAGTAGGTCAGCAGGATTCCTTGAGGAACACTGAGTCCTAGTTTGACGTCATGCTAAGATTGTAAATAATCTTGGTCGCCTTAATCATATTAACGCGGTGCTAGCAGGTGGTGGCCGTTAAAAACCAAACTTTCCCAAATGACCCGGCTTCCAAAAGGACATAGAAAGCACACGCCGTTGTCTTTAAGTATAGGCAAAGTCAAATCGATTTTTTTTTCTTTTAAAAGCCATGTTTCACAGATGCACTCCGCTTTACTGGAAACACGTCCTGCTGTTATATAACACTATGTCGTAATTGATCTTACGTAACGACTAAAGCATTTTTTTTGGTTACATTTCTCTCTTTAGCCCCCAGGCGGAGCTATTATACTACAAAGTTGACCTGGAGGAACTCGTTAATAGTCCCACTCCCAGTGTGAACGCGGGAATGTTTGAGGAAGGAGCTCAAGAAATGACGGAGCAAATCTCAGGGGTGCTGCCGACCCCCGCAGCGGGTGCAGGGATGTTGGGGCTGGATGTGGCCAACTCCAGTGGAGCAATGTCCTTTACTGAAGAAACAGTGTCCATCCTGACATCAAGTAACTTGCTGGCGCGCTCACTGTTGGGCCGTTCGTCAGCGCTGAAACGCAAAGACATATCTCCAGTCGGAAACGCGCTGCGACGCAAGCGTGAGTTCATCCCTCACGAGAAGAAAGACGAGGGGTACTGGGACAAGCGCAAAAAGAACAACGAAGCCGCCAGACGCTCGCGAGAGAAGCGGCGAGTCAATGACATGGTGCTGGAGAATCGAGTGCTGGGACTGCTTGAGGAGAACGCCAGGCTCAGAGCAGAACTGCTAGCGCTCAAGTTCCGTTTCGGCCTCGTCAAAGACCCCTCGAACGCGCCCATCTTGCCTTTGTCCACCGCGGCACCTTGTGTCCCCCAGCTTACCAACTCACACTATTACCTTCCCCGTGAAGACGGACCTCACCCCAATACCACCATGGCCCATCAGTCGAATTCTGCTCAGGCTGTTCTACACATGGGCAGGGGTATCAGGGACAACGGAAACGTTTCCGAAGACTCCGGTTTCTCTACTCCTGGAGGCTCCAGTGTTGGAAGTCCTGTGTTCTTTGAGGACAGGCTGAGCGACCAAGGCAAGCTGTCTCCGAACCGAGCCGATGAGCTGAGCTGTGAGTATTCGAACTGTCCGGCCACTGATGCCCTCGGTGCTCATGTCCCAGCAGGTAACGCGCCCTTGGCATCTAGTCACGGGGAGACCGTGGACGGCATGAGAAGCCTCCCACACAAGTTACGCTTCAAATGTCCAGGCAGCAGTGACGGCGAGAACTTGAGCGAGCGACGAAGTCCTTTATTGCTCCCAGGCGGACAGGAAAACCCCAGACACCAATTGCCATTTGGCACAGGTGAAGGCACCCGGCACTGGCTGCAGCAGGACAGGGACGAGACCCAAAAGGCGCCTTCACAACCGCAGAACGACCCGACTGTTGGGTGCAGCAGTGGCCAGTTAAACGCTCTCCACAGTGATGTGCATTCCAACAGTGAGAACAGCATGCTCAAATCACAGCTCAGCTCCCTCAGCGAGGAGGTGGCCCAGCTCAAAAAACTTTTCTCTGAGCAGCTCTCCAAAATGAACTAAAGAGATTTCAAAGAGTTCAACTTATTTCAACGACTGAAACCAAATCCTCCAGTCACGGCCGAGTAAAACGTGTCGTTTTGCTGATTCTAACACGTACACCGTAGGACCCTCTCTGTGTTTGCATGGCTGAAGAGACGAGGTTTCGTCATGGTTTCACTCGTTAGAGATCGCTTTCTTTTACACTGAACAGCTCTACTGACCAACGTAGCACCTCACGTACCACCTGGCTTCTATCTAATTCGATTATGGCACCTTCACTGATTTCAGATATTAGGCTTAGAAAGCTACTGATTTTTGTTCAACGTGGGTCAATAGACCGAAAGTACACCACCGTTATTCGACACAAAATCCAGGCCCATCCACAGGTTTGTGGGCAGTGAATACGTGCCGATTGTGTTTCTGTGCAAACGTTCCATCGTGTTGACCGTGCTTTGTAAACTTTCATGGGTTTTGCTCCGAGGGCTCAGGCTCAGGCAGGTCACATTTTTACAGTTCCACAGCGTTTTCATACGCAGCGACAGCGCGACATCATGTAAGACTGAAATCATTCTAACAAAGGTAACAACGAATTTCCTTTTTGCTGTCGTGCAACGTTGTAGAGTAGCTCAGAACAAAACAAATAAGTGTCCCCCCTCCAGCTTATTACTGCCAACTCTGTCATAGATGGTATGCAACTAACGGTCAATTTGTATCGCCTTACCCTGCGTCTGTGTAAATATGTGAATAAACATTTGACAACGTGTACAGTTTTGCTTTTTGAATCACAAACAGGTGGTAACTGTCCAGCTGTCTATAAATAGGTCTGTCTGTCTATATAGGTAGCTACCTACCTGCACTACATAGGCAAAAGTTTGTGCATGTCACTGCACTTTAGAGAACAAAGGCCCCTAAAAGAACAATGCAGGATGCCAACTCATACTAATACACAAGGTTTGGATGAAATATTCGTATGTCCACAAACTTTTGTCTTTATTAATCTGATGGGTCTGGCTGTCCGCCTGCCTGTCTATATTTATCTAGAGTAGAGTAGATTTAAACTATATACTGCATAATCTGCTCCTGTGTTATGATGTCTCTAGAGCATAAGAGACCGACAGCTCTACCTTAGACTGGCACGTCTTGCAGGATCTGTACAGGATCCAGAAATGCACACGCCGTTGTGGCAACACTATTCCCGCTGCCAACAACGGCAATAAAGCAATAAAGCCGGAGATAGACATGAAAAAGGTAATAGATATAACAACACGTGTTTTAGCATCTAAGATAGACAGCAGTCATTTTGATTAATATGAAATCTTGTGACGTCTCCTCGCCTGGTTCAGTTTCAGATGGCAATTCTGAAAACGTAACCTATGTAAATACATATATGCACAGATGAATCTAAAATAATAAAATAGCCAAAGTGTACTGTCTAGCTGACCACTTTTGTAATCCAACCTAAACCTCGTTACACGTCACGTTTTGTGACTTTCAACAATAAGAATTTCAACAATACAGCGCGTCTTTACCTAGAGCACGTAGTCCCAGAAGTTCTTGGGTTCTATCCCAGATGGAACAGCCTGGGTCCTTCCTGTTTGGAGCCTGCATGTTCTCCCCATGTCCACATGTGTTTATTCCTGGTGCCACACTGCAAAGAAATGCATGTTGGGCTGATTGGTGTTCCTAAATTACCCTTAGTGCCTATGGGTTTGTGTCCATTACGATGGATTGGCGCACTGTCTTGTCTAGGGGTTTTCCAGCGTTGCGCCCTACTCACCGGGTGCCCCAGCTAGTCTAATACACTAACCCATCGCCCTTGAAACACTAACATACTAACCCACTCCTGCTGGATCGCCCACAACTCTATAAACAGATAAAGTTTTACAAATGTTTTCAACTTGGCATGACCATGTTTATTACCATCCACCCATCCATTATCTTTTGCTTAATCCACATGAGGTCGTGGGCCAGCCAGTGCCTACCCGGAAACTCTGGGCACAAGGGTAGGAACAACCCCAGATGGGGTGCCAATCCATCATAGGGGGCACACACACACACACACACACAGTTAATAATAATAATAATTAAAAATATATTACATGTATTTTAAATAGGCTTAACTATTAGGCCATGCAAATGTCCTGCTTCTTACAAATGCATACACACAAACATTCGCAAATGAAAAATCTTTAATCAGTATATAATGACCGATAGCTATCGTTTTTGTGCAAAATAAGGTTCATCCACAAGAGGGAAGCAAATACGCATCTCAGTCATTTCTTAACGCTTACTCGGGAAAACAGCTTATTGATGTAGCCTTAAGAAGGACCTGACTCACCTGTGTAAAGATGTGAGGTGACACAGAGGCCAAGACAAAAGTAAAACCAGACAATGACTAGCACATTTCACTACCATTATTCACTTTTACAGCCAACCATTAACATTTCTATAACACCAGAAGCTGAAATAAAACCTGCCTGGAAAAGGAACGATCCAAAACAATCCATTCAAATAATGTCCACAGAATCAGCCTTTGGACACCCCAGTCCAGCGTAATTCTCAGTGACATCTTGTGGAGTGATCTGGAAAGAAGAAAGAAAGAAGACAGTTGGGACAGTGTGGAAAATGCGTGTTAAAAACACGCAGCGTTTCTTACATGTGCTTATTTTAGTGCAGACAGTATAAACCTGAGATAGTTCAACATCATTTCATTTTTTCATAATCATCCATCCCTGCAACACGTTCATTTCCCATTTATTATTTGGGGTTGTACAAAAAAAAGGACTCAGGGGGATTCTGAAGTTTAAAGCTTGGCAGTTATTAGATTGGTGGATGTTGCATATTTCGGGAGATATTACTTCTGGTTTGTTTCTGACTGAAGGCGTCTTGAATGTTGATTCGATTCAAATCCTTTTTATTTCATAACGCAGTTCATTCTGCTACAGCAAGACACAAATCCAATCTCAAGTGTGCATTTTCACCCACTTTCAGTACTTCATTACATAGGTTATTATTACGTTTTCAGAGTTAATCATAAAAATTGATCGAACGGATATTCCTGGCTATATTCATATTCAGATGGCTTTATGTACTGACTTCTGATTAGATCTGAAAAAAAGGAAATCACAATGATCATTTTTGGTTCCAAAATTTACATTGCCACATCATTTATGGTCACAGTTTAGAAAACATATGAGCAAACATGATAGCTGTTAATATATAATGCGTAATGAATGAAAAGTGAGTGGCAAACTAGTCGATGTGTTAGATGTGGGAGGAATGTTCAATATTCAAGACCCAAGCAAATCGTTACGATCACGATCATGACTAGGTTGTGTGGTTCAGCACTGGTGAGTAACAATACTGGTCCAGTGGAAGACAAACCACGCGTGACGGAAATGAATCCAAACTCAATAGACAAAAGAATGCCCTGTTGAGTCTGGGGCTACCAAGTCAGAATGCTGACCATGCCTGACAACTGTCCAAGATATGAAGTGTTTAGAATGGGAACAGAACCGGCTCAGGCCCCCCCAGAATGTCCCCTTTTCTTTCCCATCGAGGTCAGATGTGTGTGCAGGATTTATCTATGGAAGAGATGGTAACAAAATGCACTGTCAGAAGAAAACAAGCCAGTAGAGGGAGCGTGAGGCTCCGTGTAAAGTTCCGGTTATAAAGCCTCGATCTAGGCATTCTTGTGGAGGATCATTTGATGCATAAAATGAGCCTAAACATTGTAACCATAGCGCGATGTTTGATTGTTTTGGCTGATTGGCGTTTGAAGTTCATTTCATGTTCTTGCGGGATAGTGTGAAAACCCCAGGGGTCCTGAATCAGTCCCGTCACAATATGGGTCCAAAGCCAAGGCATGTGCCCAGAGGTACTCAAGGTGCTGGGCAAATCAAACGATTAGCCTCCTCTGTTTGAGGCATACACAAGCCTCTGGGCGAACCAGAGCATCCTTGGGTGCCAAGCGATGAGCGGCGATGGAACTGGGCCAAAAGAGCTTGTTTTAATAAAGGCCCATGCACCTCTCCGTAATCCCACACACATGCCATCCTGAGCCTTCTCGCTCCTCCGACCCTTTCACCCTCATGCAGCATGAGACGGTGCCTGTTACTAGGCAGGCTGGGCAACAGTTGCCATGGGAACCACCTACCCGTGAAGCCGGGTGGGGTTGGGTGGGGTACATGGTGGAGCGGGTTGGGATGAATGAGAAAGAACAGGGCAAAAACTGGCAATTTCAAGGCCATTGCAGTGCAAACCAAAACAAGGAACGCCACCACTGAATGACAAAAGACAAAGGAAATATGGGTCTTCCTTCTATTTCTGGTCCTGCCATATATCTATTATACAAGATATTTATATCCAGCTGCCCGACTGTCTATAATTTGGAATAAGACATAACATGTTATTGGTCATTTTCCTCGTGGGCTCCTGTGAATCACAGCAAAGGACGGGTTACTCACTAGAACAGATTTAATCCTTTGCTGTCTTGCTTGGAGGAGTAATGAAGGGCTTGTTGGTGCATGTGATCTAATTTGCCACTGGAAAGCACGTGGTTATTACAGGTGGCTAAAGTGGGCAAACAGCTATACACGTGTGCATTAATGTATGCTGTTGAATTGGTATACAAATTCAGTCATTAACAGAAACACTGTGGCAGACCAAGTATGACCTTTCCCCCTGGCACATTGGAAGAATGTATTTAGGAAAGGGTTGAGTAGAGTAACAAAGTGTTCAGTGTGGTGACCTGGCCTCCGAATTCTCCATAAGGAAACCAAATCAAGTGATTTCATGTGAGATGTGCTAAACTAACGGGTCTGATCCATGGAGGCCCAACCTCAAAATTTAGAGGACTTTGAGGATCTGCTGGTCTTGGTGCCACATACATATGACAGGACACTTTCAGAGGTTTTGTGGAGAAGCGTCTCGACAGATCAGAACCTTGGTGGCAGGAGTGAGACCCACACCATATGAGAAAGAATAGAAATACGGATTTGGAACAGGGGTAAAACCTTTAAGGTGCATGTTTTGTTTTTGTTCTTTTGTTGTTGTTTTTTTCAATTTTCTTTCCACACATTATTCGCGGCGTCATTACAAAATGAACTATGTCCATGATTTTGCCCAACGGAAGTAAATGGAAATGCTTAGGCACCTTTAAGCATAATAAACTCTTTTGATCACTATGAATTCCTCTCATGATGGATTTGTAGGAACGTGTCCCCATTGTAAGTCCCCACTGGACCGCCTGTACACATGCTCTTGGAACACCTTGCGCAATCCCATATACATTGGACGTGAGGTTTGAAGAAACACGGGGCGCCTCTTCATAACAGTTTCTTTTTATGTCAACTCCAAGAGGGTTTGCTGCTAAAAATGTCTCCTGTAGATATGGCGGTCTCTCTCCAGCAACCTTAATATGTTCATGATTTTCATAGTCCCGCCTGCTCCCTCTGCGGCTGCAGTACGGTCCAAGAGTAGGGGATGGACGGGGAGGACAGTTCGAGTAAGGATTAAAATGAGAGAGAGAGAGAGAGAGAGAGAGAGAGAGAGAGAGAGAGAGAGAGAGAGAGAGAGAGAGAGAGAGAGAGAGAGAGAAAATGGTGTTACGCAACTAGTTATGCAACTGTGACCTACTAACATATATTTCTCTCACAGCGAGGGAGGGGAGGGAGGACATTGGAGCGCCTCAACAACACAACACGAGGAACCAAAATACGAGTCAGACTCAACGCGTGCCCGCATACGAGCAGAACACGCTGCACGACTACGCAAGCTTTGCGTTTCTTATCTAACGTCGCTGTGTCCGATACGATACAACGCGATCAACAGCCCTGCTGGATGTGGATGAGCGCGTAAACTCGCTACAGGTAAGCTTCCTCCCGGATACCTTTCCAAATTCTGCCCGATTGTGTGAATGCACGCGGTTTGTAGGGTCAACTGGAAGTCCAGCGCAGCTACACCGGCGCAATAAGCACGCGGTCGGGAAGGTCCAAACATGACGTAATAAAGCAAATATGATAGGTTTTAAGCCTTTTGAGCTTCTGTCGGGTCGTTTTACGGAGGCACCGTCCTCACGCGCGCAGTGGATCACAGCGGGCTATTGTTTCGTGCCGTGCCCTTCACGCACAGTCAGTAGAAATAGGGATCTTGCTCAGCTGGCATTTTCTCAATGTCAACCCGAGGCGTGGAGCCCTAGCCCCGTACCCCTGTGCGCAGATCGGACACACACTGCATCTGGATGTATCGCTTTATACACTGCTCGCGAAAATTAGGGTCTGTTTCGTCCGTTTAGAAATATCCAGCGTAGTTATTTCCACGTACTGTGCAATGTTGTGCCCAGGACACAGCACGAGCTCGTGCATATAATACCATAAATCCGCGGACCGCGTTTTCCTTTATTGGTGGGGAAAGGCGGTTGCGATTCCTTCGTGCAGGCGAAGGGGAAGAGGACACGCTTCTCGCCGTCACGTGTGACCTGCAGTCCCGATAAAGGTTAACGCGGCCGTTTGTGTTTGCCGAGCCAACTCGTTAACCCTTTACCTACTCAGCGTTAGCCCACGCTCGAACGCTTCCAGATTTAGAGCGCGACTGTTGACTTTGGGTGAAGGAGAAGCTTAACTTTTAAGCCCAAGTGCCCGAGTCTTGGAGTAGGTGGGACCGCAATGCTTTTGTGAGATGTAAAGAGAACTGGGGCTAACTTGTATTCACTTGACACTTATTTACGCGTCGTGCGTAATTGTGCGGTTGGTTTGTGGCCGTCTGAAAACGGTAGACGGTTTTAGAAAATGGGCGTTGAGTATCCACTTTCTCCAGGTTTACAACATCATTTCTGAGAGACACCACCACCACCTGGAGATGGCACAGTGTATCCCAGTGTATCCAATAGTCTGCCCTTACGCCAGATGACGCAGAAAGACGCAGCAGCAGATCCGAAACAACGTGACTGCCTTTGAAACGTATGCATGGTTAAGGATCTAAGATTAGGACGTGCTATTTTTACACACTGCCCCACTTATTAGGGAAGTCTGGTCGGTTGGACGTGGCTCAAAACGCAAACAAAAGAGCGGCATCTTAAAGTTGGGAGTTGTGACACACTAGCCTACTACACCCATAATCGTTGCGTCACCGATGCACAGGCGGTTACGTTCTGGATAAAAGCCCAGGTTATGCAATTTGATGTCTTTGTTTTGCCACGCTGAACTGATCCATTTTTCGCGATTTTACTCAGTTATGCGACCTAGGTCGGTGAAAAGATGACGCAATCCAGGGAAAACCCTTTGTTTTTTCGTGCGTTCACCCCGTGCACGTGTTTGTGCTGATCAAGTTCTCTTTGTGGGAACCTGTATCCTATGATGATTTAAAAAAAAAAAACAGCTCCTGTATTTTGGGGACAGTTTACTGCTACCTTTTTTTTGTTCGGGGTGTGTGCAGGTTTAATTACCTACAGTAATGTTATGAGTATGCATTATGAGTCCTAACAATGACAGACAAACCTGTTTGCGTGTGTCCACTAGCCTAATTCTGAATGTAGGCCATGAGGGAGGGAAGGTAGAGCACATAAAAGCAGATCAGCAAGAGCCAAAATGTTCAGTTCCATAACAAAGAAGGTCCGTACCACGTGAAAAGGGCGAGTCCAGTCCTTGTGAACAGAGCACATTAAATGTACAACTCTTTAATTTGACTGCATGATGTTCAAACTGGTTCAAACAGACCAGCACTGCGTGTAATGTCTGACCTAAAGTGTAACCTATCTGGCCGTGAACTTGACTCGGTGGACTCAGTGACCTATTTAAAGTGCACTAGCCTTCATGCTTGCTTTGGGAACGTCCTTTGCTGTACCATTTCACGTTTCCTAGATATGCTGTATAGAGCCGTGGTAAACCTGCTCACAGCGAATTTGCATGCATGTACATAGTATTTGCTTAAGAAATTGGCTTGCAATGTCAAGAATGCCTATATGTTCCAGGCCAACTGCCTTTTCAACGGACAGACGCAAAGTAGAACCGTCAGTCTGATGAGTTTAAATCCGACTCCGTTCGTCTTGTTCTTCGTCTTTCATGAACCAAGCCGTACCATCAATCAACATTCTTAAATGTTTGTTGTTTGCATGGCAGATTCATAGCCTTAACCCAGAAACGCTGACTTGGAGCTATTTTTAAACCACAATGAGTGACAAGCTCATAAACTCAAATCGCTACACAGATAACTTATGTAACTGTGGAGGCAAAATGTGATGGCAAGGGAACGCTGCTCTGACTGCCTGCTGCCTTGCCTTACGAAACTATTTTCCTTTGTTCGGTTGAGGCAAATGAGTGTGCTCATGGAAGCCCCGAAGAGAAGGCCAGACGTGGGATTTTGGAGAGCGAAGGCCCTCCCCCACCCCACGTGCCGAGCATTATTCAACCCCTGTGGTCAAAAGCTTTGCTGCAGCCGCTGCTATTTCCATTACTTAAAACAGGCCCAAAGAAAATGTGCTGATATTGATATGGATTGCCTTTCCTTTCTGTGATTCCAGATAAATGTAGTGATTTGAATATCATTAACATGAGCATAAATAATGATGATAACAATAATAATAATCATAATAATACCAAACAGACAGTGAGAGTAATTAATAGCAATATTAACAATAATAACAAGTATAGCATAATAATAATAATACCAGTAATAACAAGCATAACAGATGTTGTTATAACAACAATGATAATAAAATAATGTAAAATAAAATAATAATAATATACTAAAAGTAATAATTATAATAATAAGTAATAACATTATACAATATAAATATTATTATTATTATTATTATTATTATTGTTGTTGTTATTATTATTATTATTATTGCCAGTAATGGACTGTTTAAATAGTTAAAAGAAAAAAAATAATTATATATATAATAAAAAATAATATATATAATAATATATATATAAAAAAGGTTTTGAGGTTTTATTCCCCAAACATATGCTGATGTTTTAAGAAGAAAAGAAGAATGTCTCTGCAGTGTAGTCGTTAACACATTCGTTTAACATTTTGTGGGACTGTGGTAGCCTAGCGGTTAAGGTGCTGGACTATGGACCACAAGGTCCAGGGTTCAAATTCCACCTCTGCCACAGTTGGGTCCCTGAGCAAGGCCCTTAATGCAGAACAGCTTGGACAGTAAGACTGTATGGATTGTAAGGATAAAGGCGTGTGCTAAATGCAAAATTGGTAAATGTCTATTAGGACTAATATCTATTAATGTATTACATCATGACTGACGCAACAGTGGTAAAGAGTGAGAGTTTTCCTTGCTTGCAGAACTCAGGAGAAATTTGCACCAGTCAGATCCACGCCCCTGCTTTTACTGTCTTATTTAAACTCTCTACTTTGGTTGGAATTTCACCTCAGTGTGTGATGCACAGGTATTAGGTAGAGAGTTGCAACATCTAGATTCAAATGATATTACACTTTAGTATGTTACTGGAATTTCACAGCAAAATGTCTCACGAGGCAGCTAACATCCTAAGCACACTATGCTTTTTCCTCTTTTTTTATGCTCCTCTTTAACTTATTTTATTTTTCATATCACTCTCCATGCTCTTCTCACCTCTCTCTATTTTTAGCCGAATCCCTGACCCCACCCCTTTTTCTCTTGCTACAGCTCTTGCCAAAGCACTCCTGACCTATATTTCAGCACAGTCTTATGCGCTGCCTGGTTTCTGGGTTAGTGGGCCAGAGAGACAGAGAGAGAGAGAGAGAGACAGAGAGACACAGAGAGAGAGAGAGAGAGAGAGCTACTCCTCCTTTCCCCAAAGCTCTGTGGTTCCAGCATTAATGACTACATACCATATGTCTGTTTCTGAAAGTAATCAAAGTATAAAAAACATTTCCTGACTCATCTTAAGCCGAGATGGTTTTTCTGTTACATATTCGTTCTGCTCCTCTGCAGACGGTCCAGGCTGAACATTAGAGGAGATTCACTTTGGCTTTTGAAAGTTTGATCCTTATCAAACAGTTGTCAGGGAAGGCGGTAGAACTTCAGAAAATGGTTCCTAGATTGGGAATTTACACAGTAGGACGGCAGGACAGAGCATTTATGGGGAACTGGAGAGGAGGAGGAATTTGGCCGACCATCAACATGGCGCAAAGCAGGTGTGCACAGGTGCGAACATGCAACATGCTGAACATGCTGAACTGATGTAGCATTTAGAAGTTTCGTTCTGCCTTTTGGATAAGCAGCTATTCAATACCACATAATGTCACTCTTGTTCTACCGAAATCTCTCATTTCGAGTCCCAGACCTCATAGTACGTGCCGAATAGTACTTACAACGGTAACAGCGCTGTTGGTGGTGTACTTTTTTGTATACTATTAAGAATAGTATTAGTATAGACAGCTAAGCTGAACAGTACATTAAGTACCCGATGAGTATATGAGAAACCATACAGGACTTTGCAAAACTCTTGACTCTTGGATCAAACTTCTGCTGATTGTCGGACAATAAACACACATTCACACTAAATATTTGCCACTATAGCCTACATACTTTTTTTCCCAGATTTGTCCAGTTTTTAATACTTCTAATTTAGTCAGTTTTCTGTATTGCATACCGATAAAGAGACAGAGAAATAATTCTACATTGGTAAATATACCAGTGGCATATCATTGGTCATCAAAGGTCCAATGATTAAAAACGTTGAAAAACGTGAATGAAGGAATTACTTAATTAATGAATAGCGGCTTAATCATAATGCCTTGTTTACAATTACAGGACCAAACCCCAGAACCAGCTTTTGTAGAACCCAAATCACCGGCTGCCATCACACAAAGCTTGCTGTAGCCAGACAGGACCTCACCAGTGACCTCACCACATTTCCTTCCTGTCCAGAGCTTTCGGTTGTTTGTCCGTCCTGACCTTGTTCAGCAGTGGCATTCTCACTGCTCCTTGCCGTTAAACAAATACACATTTACGGGTGATCATCCGCTCGCGACGAACGATTTATTCCCAGAAAAGTACCAACACTTTGTTTGTCTGGTTTTGCTTTCCTGTCTGATTGTTCAGAGCCTTCCGATTTAACCCACCGCACGGTCGTACCTGTAAGATCTATTACACAAATCCCAGATCTGTTCACCAGACTGCTCGAGCTGTGTAACCGAAGAAGAGAAGCCGTAACACTCATGTTAATGTTTCAAAAGCGTACGCTTGTTCTGCTTTCTTCATCCTGAATGATGTAATACAGGCTAGTGTTTCAGAATGTAAAAACAAATCATGCGCTCGCTCCTAATGCTTGCCAGACATGCAGTTATGATCCCAGCTCACATTCCTGTAGGGGAATTCTGCACAGCAGGACATTAAATGCTGTAAGCATTAACAGCGGACGAGTCAAACAAATGCGTTTAGTTGAAACGGAGGAACTAAGTTTGCCTCTCACTACACTGGAAACGACGGTTGTTCCCATTTTCGTCTTCGCTTTGCATCTTAACGAGCCTCGTTTAGACAGAAAGCAGAGGTCATGGGTCACAGACAGACGAGATCAATAGCCGGGCTAAAAGGTCAGACGGTAGTTACCCAGAACTACAGATGACTGAGCGGTTGTCATGGGTGACCAACAAAAGCCAGACATGCTAAACGCAGGATGAGGTGAGCGAGGGGACCTGAGGGAAACGCAGTAAAATGTTCCATTTGTAAATCCCTTAACTCTCCAGACGAGACATGGGTTGTTTTTTCCACCCTGAATAAAGTCAAACTTAAACATGTACAGATTTAGTTCGAGATTTCCTGCCGTTTCCTCCCTTGCGGATTAACAGTTACACTTTTTGCCTTTGTCTCCACAGCTTCTTTTTTCCTTACAGGCCCCTGTTGAGGCTCAGATAGAAGCTCTACCCCACACCAATAGTTGACAAGCTAAGACAGACGGAGTGACCTACATCCTGCAGGTCGCCTGGAGCGCTGAAGCGTAGCAGCGTCGAAACAAAAACTGAACAAACAAAGTCAAAGGATCGGGAGGCCCTAAGATAACCGTTTCGCCATCATTCACCAGACTTTGAAGATCTTTAAAAGACTTTTCAACCTCGATTGTCCCATTGACTCTTGGAACGTCTGGTTTGAGTTAAATGCAGGAAACTATCACCGAGTTCCACCTATTCTTGATCTTTTTAGCAAACTTGGACACTTGAAACACGTTTATCGGTGTCCCATTACAGCGTCAGCAAAATCAATGAGGTTCACCCAACTAAGAGCTAAAACACCTCATCAGATCTTTGCAGATCCAGGTACATAGTTAACCGCTTAAGTCTACTGACAGGAGGGAGATCTTACAGACAATTGAAATCCACCTTTCCCCTCCACCCCATCCCTTTACAAGTGGCCGCAACAAGATTTCAAGCTGGATCCCGTTGGAAAGCAATGGAAAGTCTAAACTCGCAAAACTCAGCCAATTCCAGTTCAGACACAAATCTAGAAACCTCAGACTACAACAGCACCATTCCTTCACCCAAGGACAGCAGTCAGCCCGGCCGGCTTTTAAAACCCAAACCAAACATGACCTGCCGACGCAAACGTGAGTTTATCTCCGATGAAAAGAAAGATGCCTCCTACTGGGAAAAACGGCGCAAGAACAACGAGGCAGCCAAGCGTTCCCGCGAGAAACGACGACTGAACGATATGGTACTGGAGAACAGAGTTATGGCACTGAACGACGAGAACGTACGCCTGAAAACGGAACTCCTGCAGCTGAAACTAAGATTTGGTCTCATCAGTGCAGCCTCCTACATGGAGAAGAGCCAGCAGATCGGAGGAGCAGTCAATGGAACGTCTGGGTGCCCTTCGTCCTCTTCAAGCCATTTCTACCCTGGTGGGTACTCCAGTGGTTCCCAGATGATGATGAACTCTGACTCTTCAGAAGCTGAGCTGTCCGGACGTGGCCAGTTAGTTAAGTACTCCCCTCGAGGTTCTCTCTCAGATATGTCCGATGGCTCCTCTAGTGATAGTCCAGAGCCGTCAAGTTTCGAGGTCAAGCAGGAAGGATCAGTGTTAGATATGGAAATTGCAAATGGCGCTACCACACCGATCATGTTCAACATCCCTCGTGATTTGTCTACACCGCATCACCAGCATGCTTTTCAGTCAGGACATCACAACCACCACCACCAACATCATCATCCAAGCCCCCAGGAGCCCGTAGTCAGCGCTGTTGTACCTCCGGTACAAACGGCTCAGAGAAGCGTCATTCTCTACCGCTCCAGCAGTGTCTCGTATTCTGTCGATAATTCATCGCCTCAGGAAAACACTCAGCAGAAACTGACACAGATTCTGCCCCAGTCTGCGGAGGGATCCCATGGAAGCACTGAAAGTCTAACTGAGGTAACCAAACAGCTCGAGAGCAAAACTTTGGACTCTCCACCTTACGAGTACTCAGATGAAGAAGTGGCAATGATGCAAGCATACAGAGCCCGACATCACCAGATGGACCTCGATACACAGAAGTCTGACGCCGCGGCGCCGGACCTTTGCACGCAAGAGGAGGGTGAGCGGCGGTACCGCGTCCCCTTCGACAGCCCCCAGGACGAAGAGCCTCCCGTTCTGATTTATGAAGGAGGTTCTCGAAAAGAAGGGTTTTATCTTGGTCACTCGGGAAAGGACACCTCTTCAAGCGAAGGTGATCCGCGCAGTTCTGACAAAGACGCGTACACTGACGATGAGTGCCCCTCTTCGTCCTGCTCAGACACGGGCTGTTACCACCTGCTGGCTGGAGGGCCGAATTCCTCTCCACGAAGCCAAAGTCGAGACGGCCAGTCAGAGGTCAAAACAACGGCACTACCACACAAACTACGCCTTAAGCACAGAGCACTGAATAATCCGTCAGCAACAGCTCAAGAATCACCAACTACACCACCAGCATGTGTGCAGTCATTACCTCAGCACCCGTACCTGGCGCTGCCGCAGTCCAGCCAGCTGCAAGTTGGTTAAAGGGGGAAGGGACTGGTTCCACCACGAGTTCTGAAGGGTGACTACTTCGACAGGGGAAAGATGGACTGCAAAAAATACAAATAAAAACAGCAGGTTTGACCAGAAGAACTACGGGACCCCCGTGGGTAGTTTGTCCATATTGTATGGGTGTCCTAATACTTTGTGTCACCAACCATTTTTCCAAATTCACAGACATTATCGCCCTTTAGCCATTTTCCTCATCCTGTCTGTGCACTTTGGGATCGGAGACGTGGACAGAGTCTTTTCCAAATGCAGGACATCACTTCTGGGTACACTGTATAATATTGTAAAGACTGCTTTGTTGCTTTGTATTGTTCAGTAATTGAAAAAAAAAAAAAAAAAAAAGAAAACCAACGCTCGTTCAGACAAATGAGAAGAAGAAAAAAAAATGAACGGTTCACATTTCCACCCATTCTCGTTTGGTTTCAACACGATGTCAAGCCAAAGCGGCAGTATCGACCGTCTGCGAAAGAACTGTACCTTAGTCGTTGTTCAAACCGAACTCTGTGCCCCCAATGTTTCGTGTCCTCTTGTGGCAGAAAATCAGAGGACGTGAGGGGGCACAACAAAACGTACCAAACGTCTGAGCATTCTGGGAATATTCCCTTTACCAAAGAAAGACAGCAGCTTTAAGTTTCATACCTCGAACCCACATCGTTCATCCTCACGTTCCTGCAAACCTATTCACGGTCCCATCCATTACCTTTTCACGTCCAAGCACTTGGTTTTTGTACATTACTGTGATGTAATTATTATATTAAAATGATATATTTTAAGAAGAAAAAAATAAAAGCTTTTGGGAAAAAAAAGAGAAAGAAATTAAAAAAAAAAAAGACGAGGGCAAACAGGATATGGACGACTCAAAATACTGTACAGGATCATTGTGTTTACTGTTTTAAATGCCACTCAAAGTACTTTTTACTGTTACTTTTAAAGTTAACAATGTTTTCAACCAACTTTTTTAAGAAAAAAAAAAATCAAAACAACCCAAGTTCACTAGAAGCGAGGCTGGGATATGTGGACCGTCACGCGATCAACCCTGTGCCTTTATTGCACATTAGACATGATTGGGAATAAATCAAAGAGGGCCAACCTCTTACCCTACTTAACGTGGCTATGAAGAAGCATTTTGTTACAGTCGCCCTTAAAACCCGTTAACGAATCGCTGGAAATTATTGGCACAACTTCACAGATCTCCCAACCGGAGTCGGTAGTCCAAGGTATTTTGGAAAACATCGTTTTCATGCGTCTCATTAAGAGTCATAAACCTTGTGTTTTAATTTTAAGCCCCCTGTCCCTCCCCACCCAACCCCCAAGTCTAAATGTCACGTCTGACGTATGGCACTTATGTATAAATGTAAAGTTTCTCCTATGCCAGGCAACACTGTGCTCTGTGCTCTTTTTTTAATTGCGTGTGATCGTTGGGAAAAATGTTGTCCCCGTTTTCATGTGTTTGACACCCGCCCCTGCGACCTTCCGACCCCCGTTCTATTAATGTCTAGGAAACTAGTGGTATTTGTGCTTTTTGCTGATGGCTTCAATCAAGGTTTGTGTTATAAAGCAGGAAGTGGAATTGCTTTCACTGTATCTCTTTTCAAATGGAGTTGTGATGTACCAACACTAATATGAGTATGGGTGCAAAAAAAAAATAAAAAATAAAAGACAAAGGACGTTGCCTTTCACAATTTGCTTTGAGCTTTGGAGTTTTATTTCTCTTGTACCAATTCATGTGAATCCTTTTAAATAAGCCCGATATCTGTTACCGCAAAACGAAAGAAATGGAATGATCCCAATGTGTGCAAACGAGTAAACAGCTGCTAAAAGTTGCCAAGCAGGAATGCTGCTCCCACTAAAGGACATTGCGTTGAGTCATGTGGTTCGTTTTGGTCTCTTAGAAAGGTTTGCTGAGTGAGACACCACTGACACACTGACACACTCTTTGTCTCAGACCTACTTACACATGCTCACTTGACTGATGTAACCCTGGCCTAGTTACTCAGTGTACTGCCAAAGTAGGCAGGGCAGCAGAATGGCAGGCTCACACAGGCAGACACACACACACACACACACACACACACGCACAGTTTGTCCCATTTTGCAGGCTCCCATATTATATGCTCGTTTCCATAAATACAACTTTAAAGCCATAAAGACGGAACAAGATATGGTTAATTATCTGTTACAACAGCAATGCTAAGAAAATATTGAGGAGTAAAAGAACTAAGGGACAATTTGTTATAGACGGACAACTGGGTCAACCAATCTCTTGAACGAGGCTTGTCGGTTTACCTACCAACGGCTTACCTACGACCGGGGACCAATTGACTTTTACGGCATTGAGCAGACGCCCTTATGCAGAGCGACTTACAACTCATACAGTCTTACAATTCAAGCAACGGTGGGTTAAGGGCCTTGCCTAAGGACCCAACTGTTGCAGCCTGGCAGGTCCAGAGGTCCAGAGTCCAGTACCTGGACGTGGAATTCATCAAAATGACCGTCCTGCTTTTCTCAGTCCACTGATGCACCCCATCTCAAAATTTGTCAACTAGTCAAAATGTTCTCAAGGGCATCGTGGGTATGTCTAGCCGTCATCGATCTCTCACCAAGAGGTACACTGCCCAAAAGTAGCCTCTGAGAGCCCGTTTAAAACGTAGCATGGGAAGCGCTTTTACATCCTGTTGTGATATTGATATGTCTATAACGACATGCAGTACCTGCATGGCGACTTTGCAGCAACCCAAAAAGCAACATGTTGTTCAAATTACCACATCTGCTGTAAATCAAACAACAGGGTACAAGCTGCCGTTTAGAAATAAAGACGATTAAGCTGGCCGGGCCACATTAAAACCACAGACGCCACTGTTAAAGCTCCGAAAACCAAAGTGAGTACACCTCTGATGCAATTTAGTAATTAGTTGTAACTATCTAAGCTCTGTTACATCATTTGAGCAAACTATGGGCTGCTTGACAGTTGGTTTGTTTGCTTCACAAAACATGTTGCTTACACCAGAATTTTCATTTCTTGGGCTGAGTGTAATTCATCATGGCTCCATGCGGCGAGGGACTGTCTGAAAAAAACAGGAGATGAAAAAAGATGAAACAGGGCATTGCTACTAAACATAAGCCAAAACACCGCTTCAGCAGTTATTACGTATTATGGGAAGAGCCAAACTACCACGAACCACAGGCGTGTTTACATAATCTTGCAGCGGAACAGTTAGGCCCGTCCTTTCAGACAAACTTTATCTTTAGGAGTTCTCCTTTCAAATTCTACAGCAGACTGCTTTTACCTGCCAGACTATGTTCAGGATGACCTGGACCTTCTGCTCCATAGTCCAGTACCTTACCCACTTAACCATCATTATCGCTGCAGTGCTTAGAATGATCCACCGTCTAATCAGAACCTTATGTGTGCTGGTCCTAAATGATTTAAATGCTATCATTCATCCATCCATCCATTATCTTCCGCTTAATTCACACGAGCTGGCGGGCTAGCCCGCCCGGCGCCCACCCGGCAACTCTGGGCGCAAAGGCAGGAACAACTCTAGACGGGGCGCCACGCACACAGTCACACACTAAGGGCCACTTTAGAGACACCAATTAACCTAACGCGCATGCCTTTGGACTGTGGGAGGAAGGTACCCGGAGTGAACCCACACAGACACGGGGAGAACATGCAGACTCCACACAGAAAGGAGATCTGTAGCGTCTACGCCTCTGTTTGAAGGAGTTCCCGCCGCGAAATAAAGGCGCTGTTATTGTGAAAAAGGGGGAGACAGGGATGACCCTACTCCACTTTTGCCTACAGTGTCTCAAACACGGTTTTCTTTTCAGCGCCTGCCTGCGTATTTCTACCCGCGCCCAGCTAAAAGTAAGGCCAGTGTTTGCAAAGTGAGATAACATGCCAACACAGAGACCTAGGACACAGACAGACGAGGCTAAAGCAGACTGAACATAAGCGATTTATCCAACAGAGACACGTTGCCTTTCCCTAATCTTTTTTTGGCTCCATTGGCTCCATCTAAAATGAGGTCATGCTCGAAAATAACGCGGACAAAAGTGGGATTGCTCGCAAGTGAACGTCTGCTACAGTACCCATGCAGCACGGTCAAGGTGACATTCTGTAATTACATAATCAGCAGCAGCAGCAGCAGCAGCACTTCTCCACTGGCTTGCTAACCGCACTTCGCTCCCCCCCCCCCTCCCTTGTTGTAACTGGAATGCCCGGGACCCGGTGTAAACAGGTCAGTAGAAAAGTAGGTCAGCATGGAAGAGAGGAGAGGAAGGAGGGTGAATGAAAGCGAGAGGGCTTGGGCACCATAAAGGAGGTTTCTGTGGAAGAAAGTCTGGAACGTGGAGAGTGAACACAGAGCGCTCACTTTGCCTGGCTGACCCCTTTATGCCTGTGGTTGGAGGTCAAAAGAGCAGGCCAACTCTCTGGGACAGAAAGGGAATCGACAGCATGGGTCGTCCAGTATCACACCGATGTTCACTAATATTTAGGTCTCAACGCTGATCCTGTTTCTATATAAAGGCATATGAGATAAGGCACATCGGTGAACCTAGAGTCCGCAGACAGTCATTGTGGACATGTCTACGTTTCTAATGTGATATGATAATGTCTCACGGCTGACAAGGGGGGTTTGTGATGTCATAATTATGATATTGTCTTATGGCTTATGATAATGGCTGATACTTGGAAAAGGGATTCGTTTATGAAAAGCAAAACTGGCCAAGTGTTTTTATTTTTTATTTTTTATTATACATTGCCATGAAAAGCGACTTGTTTGTAACGTCGCTATCGGCATCAGTGGCCATTTTTGTTACATCCAGACAAGTCATTATCATTATATAGACGCATTTAACATTTAACGCATTTATTTAACATTTACTGTTATGTCATTTAGCAGAGCGACTTACAATACAGTCCAGTACAGTCCAAGCAATTGTGGGTTAATGGACCCAACTGTAGTTTGGCAGAGGTGGGATTTGAACCCTGGACCTTCTGGTCCATAGCTTGTTGGCATACCAACAGATTTACACAGAGGTTACACAGAGCAGCAATAACATAGAAACATGTCAGTTATGCATCCAGTAACGCAGCAATGTCGGCGTCTTGAAAGTAATGAGGTTAGATAGCGCAACAGGGTGTGTGACAAGGGTAACGTGAGGACACAACGAAAGCACAAACACACAAAGTAGGACAACGAATGGTAAACGAGAAGAGTAGGAGACGACTAAATTTACTGGGGAGGGATAGTGCATTGGGCTAGGTAACGTGTACCTCAGAGGGAAAACAAAGGGGCGCTCTATCTCTTCCTGTTGTGTTTCCTTCCTGAAATGGAATATTCCTCACAAAACGGCCCGACAGCTAATCAGACCACTTCAAAATGCCTGTCTTTGTGTAAAAACAGAGCTAAGACAAAATTATTTTGTGGCAAACAGACAAAATGGAAAAGCGTCAGACTTAAGACTGGATCTCTATATCTAAATCAGATCTAATCTTCCTGTATTGCCTTAGAAAAACCGTATTGCTGACTCCTACACAGTTAAGTGATATGGTTACTACACTGAATGTTTATTGTGGCAGTGCGGTTTGTGTGGCAGCTAAGCTTTTGACATGAATGAACAGGTTTTGCACGTACACAAAAAATTTAGTTTTTGTACAAAAATTATTATTTCATGTCAAAGGCTTAGCCGCAAAACGAACAGCACTGCCGCAATAAACATTTAATGTAGTAACCATAAAACCTAACTGTGTAGTAGTCAGCAATACGGTTGCTCAATACCAGTTTAATACGATGTTACCAGCTTTTCAGACGATTAACTAGAAATTGAATTTATGGGCTGCGACCGGAACCGTCCCCTATTTTCACTTCCCTGCGTTCTACATACTACAGCATCATAACACGAATTTGTATTCGTGGGGAAAATGCAGTTTGCATATACGTTTCCTTTTATTTCATGGCAGATATAAAACATTTCATGGGTTGTCCGGCCAACTTCGATTCGGACCAGCAGGTCCGAAATAAGTTGGGACGGTAAAGTATTTACCTCTCTATAATGTTGCCACTCAAAAGGGGCCGGTTTTTGTCCCATTCCATGAATACTATGTTTCAAAATTCCCCACACATTCCCTACTGGGGGCCTGTAATGTGAGCAGCATATGGTTTTGCATTGGCTTGTGGAAAAAAATAAAATAAATTCATTAAGGGGCACTGTCACAGCCCCAAAGCACACTTATTTATTATTTTATAATTTTGCTATTACTAATTTAAATTTTGTCGATAATTTGTTATTTATTTTAAACTCATTTTCCTATAATTTAATATACATTAAGTATTTGTTTAATTAACATCTAGGCCGCCCATGGAGGGCGGGTCCCCTGTTGAGCCTTGGTTCCTCCCGAGGTTTCATCCTACCATTTTAGGGACTTTTTCTTTGCCACTGTCGCCCTGGGCTTGCTCAACTTGGGTTTGGCCTTTTAAGATCTTGTATTACTGTAAAGCTGCTTTGAGACGATGCTACGTTGTAAAAAGCGCTATAGAAATAAAATTGAATTGGAAAATAGAATTGAATTGAATTTTCTTCTGGTCCTCAGAAGCCAAAGTGGCCTTCAGGCACTTAAAGGAGCTGTTCACCACTGCTCCAGTCCTGGCGCAACTTGACCCAGCAGTCCAATTTGTTGTGGAGGTAGACGTGCCCAAGTCGAGGGTCGGTGCCATCCTGTCTCAAATGTCCGGACTTGAAGTTCGAGCCCACCCAAGCCCATCAGACGCCCTTGGTTGACCTAGCCGTCCTTTCATTCGGGTGGACTGGGACCAGCTACCCCATCCATGGGCAAAAGCCACTGCCAATTCCCGCCGCAGGGACTGCCCCGCCTGCCTGTTTTGTACTTTAAACATTCAGCTCAAGCTCGCCCCCACGCTTCATCAAGCCTGATCGTAACACTTTTTAACCTGTTCTTTAGACTGACCCTTACAGGAGCAGACAGGAGCCAGTGTGATTTGAATCAGGGATTACCCTCAGTACCGGCTGGTTCAAGTCGATGAGATGTGGCGGTTTTAAAGCACACCAGCAACCAAATAACTACTGTCTTTTACTCGTTTGTAACTGAGTGTACAGAGACTGGACACAAATTGGAGATCCTCCTAGTTCTAAATCGCCCTGCACCAACATTTTTGGAACCTCTTCCAGGCCTGTAATGCAGGAATGAATGTTTCTCACCAAATGAAATGTTAATAAATGAGTTAGGTTTGTAAAAGTTTAGTCATTAGTTAGTACTAGTCTGGATCACAAGCCTGAATGCAAGTTCTTACGGTGCTTACACAGATTATTTGTTTTAAGTTGCACTGATTCCTATAAATTATCTTAATTTTAACCTGAAAGCAAACCAGATGTTTTTTTTTTTTTGCATCTGCGTAGTAATCAAAAATGAAAGAGGACTCATTTCTCTCTCGTGTCTCTCTCTTTAGCACTGATGATATCTCAGACCAGTTGTTGTTCACACCTCAACTCCCCAGTAACAGTGAATCACGTGGATTCAGATTTTCCTGTTGCTGTTTTACAAAGCAAATAAGGAGACAGAAAATATGATTTAAAATACCACAACTAAAAAATTTATCAAGCATTTGGCATACAGAACATGTGTTCAAAAACAAGTCCAAGAAAAACACCAAGAACAAACCTGGCAGAATATGGAAAATTCGTAGTAGATCAGCAGAGTTAAGTGAACTGATTAAACACCCAAAGAGGACCTGGAATGCCACTCAGGTGTTTATTTCTAATTGAAAATGTGTATCAACATAAATCATTTTGTACTAGTTGTATACATATAGGCTTTCATTCTAAAACCACAAGCTCCCACGCAGGTGACTAATAAAATCTCTCCCCATATCTCCCCTGGGAAAACTTCAATAAAAGCATTTAAGTAACAACCTTCATAGCACAAATATCACCCTAGGATCTGTTTGCTGAGTCAATATCTCAGTACACCCTCGTGTGTTTGTTATTCACTGTCTGGGCTGTTTTATCACTGTTACAGGATACAAATGTTACCTGCCCAGTTGTTCTTTGACTCTTAAAGGAAGCAAAATAGACCAGACTTATTTTGTTGTCTTGAAAAAAAAAGATTAGGAATAATACATAACAGAAAGCAATTCGTGTGATGTTGCTCATATGCACGTCAAGGGAGGGATTTGAATCTAACATAACAGCAAAGTTTTTTAAAGTAGGACTGAGCATTACCAAACAGCCATCTAGATTTAGCATTGATGTAGCCAACCTGTCTTTCATAGTCTTGGGTCCAAATACTAAAGCCTCGGAAATTAAATGACATCCAATTGTTTACTTCTTTAACACAATTCTCTGTCAAAAAGAGGGCTGGATTGGCTACATACTTATTTAAAGTCATGTAACATCTGCATAGCAGTGAAAACTAACAAGGTGCTTACGAATAATTGAGCCTAAAGGTAGCATGTACAGGGAGAATAACAGTGGGCCAAGCACAGACCCCTGAGGGAC
>JAUZST010050816.1:0-24844 GCA_034779995.1 Parotocinclus haroldoi | reverse complement strand
GTGTGTGTGTGTGTGTGTGTGTGTGTGTGTGTGTGTGTGTGTGTGTGTGTGTGTGTGTGTGTGTGTGTGTGTGCGGAAGTGTGTATTCCACAAATGCGTCCCAAACCGCATAGGCTACTACCCACAGTCATGTTTTTTCGATTTTCAATTTAAATTTCAGTTTATTTCCATTTGTCATTGTTTTAAACATATTATTTTAAACATCTTATTTTGATCCCCAACCTGGATTTTAAATTATTCTGCATTGTTAATATGCTAAAACTGATTTTGTTTACAATAATAACGTATGTTTTTATAGTAGCATATTTTTTAACAACATATGATGCTTCCAGACAGTACAATAATTGCCGCAAAGGCATAAGATTAATGTAGAGGATTAGCGTGTTTCCACTGCCTCTAGCTGTAGCTGTGCCTTTGGTGCCACACTTAACACACACAAGGATCAAATAATTATGTGCTAGAGGGTTGGCCCTAAAGGGAAGAGTTAAAGCAATGGGAACATTGCGTGAATTTGATTGATTGTGCAATTTTTTCGTTGTTATGGTGGCGCTTAAGTGTAGTGTTGCAGTGGTCAAAGAGGCTATCACAGCACCACAAAGACATGGGCGTCCCATACAGCTCTGGACAGGGTGCCAGTCCAGTGCAGGCCACATTCATACAAACTGGCTCACACTCACTAATATCGTGCATGTATTTGGAATGTGGCAGGAAACCCCACATTACTTGTATGTCATTTAGCAGACGCCCTTATCCAGCGACTTTGCACTTTGCAGAGGTGGGATTTGGACCTTGGACCTTCTGGTCCATAGTTCAGTACCTTAACCACTAGGCCACCACAGTCTCCAAACAGTCTTGCTAGACATGTGCCACTGTTGGTCTAGGATACAAACCCTTGTCTTCAGAGCCATGAGGCATCAGCTCTAACTTACTGCGCCATGTTTTAAAACTCTTCACTCTTCGTGTCATGATAGTTTAAATGCTATGTAGCACATTTAAACTCAATATCTCAACCATTACTAACGTAGTACATGTGACAACCACAGACCCAACCCCTACACAGAGGAGCATTGAGACTCAGTAGCTCACCCAGAGAGTCCAGAAATTGCACGCCACGCAACCAGAACTTTCAAGGGTGAGACTGCAACTGGATTGACTCAGCATGAGGCACAAGAGCCGAAATGCAGCTCCATAACCATAATCTCTCCATACCTGAGGTTGGATATGAAGCACATTGGAACATGAGGTACTGGCTACACTAGTGCTGAGACTCTGTGGTTTGTATCCTGCCTCTGGTGAGGTGAAGTCAGTCCATTACTGAGTTTAATTTCACTTACTGGCATCACTGTATAAAGTCCAGGAGGTGATCCCATGTAACATGTATAGTTCAGCAGGCATCTTTGCAACGTCAATTAATTGGCAGCATTAATGTTTGGTTTAGCCTCATTACAGTTTCTGGTTCATGTGTGCATATCACTGAATTACCTTGCACTTTACGAGTGGTGGGTTCCCAGGTGTCCCAACAGTGAGTCATGTTCCCCAGATACAAAGCCATTGTTTACAAAGCCATATATGTACATACAATTGATATGCATCCAGCTGTACTTTCTTATGAGCAGAGTCAACAAAAAGCATGAAAAGCACTGCATTAGCTCTAGCTTACTATATATACCACATGGTGTCAATTAGGAGAACATTGTCTGTAGCAACAAAGCTCTGAATAGATCCGATTCCTTAAGAAAAGTCCATCTAAGACAGTGTTTATATAGGTTTTATGAAGAAGATGCAAGTCAGGATCTGCAGTACCACTGGGATGCAAATGAATTCACCGGACCTTTAAATTTAAATGCAGATTTTCTAGTTCTGATTTAGCTGTGTGTGTTAATGAATTTTTAATTTAGAAGGATAGATAGATACTTCATTAATCTCAGAGGGAAATATCCATTATGCTATATCTATTATATCCATTCGGCTTATTAAAGGGTTTTTTTTTTGCCATGCTGGGTAGGAGTTGCTGTAGCAGAACCAACCATTTCTGTTCCTCAGCCAGAAGGCATCTTCAAGACTTGAACCCTGGTGACAGTGAGAGTAGGCTGGCATATTAGCACACACTGTTTTATTATGCAAAATTAGAATTTCCCCAATGGGATTACATTTAGCACATACGCTTATCCAGAGTGAGTAACAACAGATAACTTCTTACAATGTATAATCAATCCAAACATTTTAAGCAAGAAAGTCAAAGTTTTGACCATATAGCACATAGCCCAAGTGTCCCAGTGTGTGAATTTGTGAGTATGTGTGTGGAAGCAATGGACAGATGTTCTTTCAAGCTTTGTGCTATGTTCTGTTAATTATTATAACTGAAGATGCCAAACTTTTCCGCTGTTGTAGCCCAGTATTGGGCATTGAATATGATGCACCTGAAACGAACGTTTGACTCTAATTATGCATCCCCGATTGCAGATATGAAGATCAATGTTTAGTTAGCAGTGTTCTTTGTGGCATTTAAATCCTGAACTGATATTAATAATATCCACAAGATGGCGCTATATAAACATTGTAAGGAAACAATGACTGTCAGAATGAACGCAGTTTGATTATAAATTACAGCTTCGTTAAACTCTTCATTAACATTACCAGATTATAAACTGGCAGCCGAAAAGCTGTAAAAAAAAATTATCTTTTAATTTTAAGGACTCATAGTACTCAGAAACTCATAGTACCTAACATTCTTTTATTTACAGGATGGGTTGGCGGTTGTGCAGCTTGTTGGTACTGTGGTATCTTTTAGTGTGTGGTGTTACTGTATGTCTTTATACAGGTTTCTTGGGAAGGAAAGAAAATGATTCTCTTTTTGTCTTGCAGTCACACCAGCTTTAGTCTTTATAAAGTGATCAACCATTCATTAAACACTTTGCAGCTATTTGCTACACAAATCACAGTACAACGATTCAGCATTGCAGCCTTTTTTTTAATTTAGCAGATGTTTAATTTAAAATATATCACACAGTTACACAAGTAGTAGAAGAAGGAAAGAACCTTTATAAACACTTGATTTTTACTCTGTATGTACACTTAGCATCACTATACACCAGAGTGGTGATTAGCAACTCCTTCCAAGGATGGGTGTCTGGGGATTGCAGGTTGTCTGTACAGCCGCTCCACTGGACAAGCATTATGTAATACAAAGATCAAGTCACACATTTGCTCACATTTAAGTTGTCTATATGTCCTAAATCTATATTCGACTCTATATTAACATAGCAATGTAAATTCTGGTTATGCATTTATAACACCTAGACTTTAAATGTAACAGGGACAACCAATCCATTTCACATGTCTAAAAGTAGAATGACATAATGTCCAAGTTAGAATAGTAACACGTTGTGAGTTCCAGTAACACATAACAGACAATAACACAATCCTCTTCGTATTCATTTAAAACACCCCATAATTTTTGTAAACAGTATAGTATAGTACAGTATACAGAGATGCAAGGTTGTGCCATATTTTCTTTCTTCAATGTAAAGACAAGTCATACAATATGTCATGCAATCAAATAAATACCAGTATGTTTAATATTTCCCCTAAACACTTTTTGGAAGAGTATTTAAAGTTTTTCTTCTCTAAAATAAAACTTTGGACCTTAAATCAAATCTCAAGTTTATAAGAACAACCTGAAAAACTGTTTCACTAGAAAGATGAAGGTTAATATGATTTACATTTTAAAACATCAAATATATGGGTCAAGCTTAAATGTTAAAAGAGATTTGTTTATGCTTTTTAGTATGTGTAATTTCTTACCTGTTTTCCTTTTGTCCCATTTCCCTCTTTATACATATTCTGTTGATCGTCTTCCATTACGTGGCTGTAAAACAAAACAGAATCTCTGTGTGCAGGCCCAGCCATTTTTTCACCTAAGGGGTCTTAAACTTGAAAGCCTCCAGGCAATCATATGTGCCGAAATCTCCTGCCCGGTGGAGCATAGACATGAACCGGGAATTCTGACCTTGCAGGAATAGGGCTTTAGTTTGGCTGATGCAGAATGCAACTATCATCTCTTCAGTGGTACTGAATGAACCAGAGTGGTTCAACAGGTTAAACACTGGTTTGTGATGTTCCACTCAGGAGGTTTGAGTGGCATGCTGGGCTGGGTCAGTTCAAGCAGACCAGGGGTGCCCCCACAGAACACTTAGCTGTCCTTGAGTTCATAAATGTAATAACTGTAACACATCAATTAATGAGTCGTGCACCCTCTGTTTATTCTTTAAAATCTATTCTTTTTAGGGTATTTCTGAAAGGTGCAATATGAATTTCTGCTTTATTCCTACCCGATACAAGAAGTATCCTCTGCTCTGGATGGTGCGTGGAGTCTGCATGAAGTCCTGAACAGAAAGTACTGAGTTAGCTATACCACAAGTAGTAAAAATACACAACATCTAGTAATAGATAGTAATAGTCAAAGATCAGTAAGTATGTATCATTCGGTCAACAGCAGAGAAACTCTTTCTGCATTCTAAACATTCTAATGCTATAAACAAGTTGGTCTGTGGTGAAATTAATTAAATAAACTGTTCAACCCAAACACCTGTTGAGTTTGAATTAGTCTTCCATCCTTGGTGTTTGTGGTCAAATTTGGTCAAATTTGGTCAGGCCCCTTAATGCTGTACATTAAGCTTTTTAAAGTCATTATTATGAAATTTCTAATCTCAATAATTTTCTATGGCGGTGCACATTTGACTGGATCCCGTCAGATGAATTTCAACAAACTGTTGAAAGGCAATATATCATATGGCTGGTTAGGGGTCCCACTTACCATGTAGGACCTCATATAGCTCTACAATTACAGACTGTCCATCTGTTTCTCTCTATACATTGGTAGCCCCTTTACTCTCTTCTCTAATGGTCATAACCCCCAGGGGACCAGGTACTGTTAGGGTGGTGGATCATTCTCAGACTGCAGTGACACTGATATTGTGGTGGTGTGTTAGGGTGTGTTGTACTGCTATGAATAGATCAGAGCACCAGACAAAATGTCCAGCCACCAACATCCTGTAGGCAGTGTCCAGTGAGCTATGATGAAGGATTAGACTGAGGATGACTAACACAAACTGTGCAACAACAGATGAGCTGTCTCTGACTTTACATCTAGAAGATGGAGGTTTGGTAAATGTGTCTAATAGAGTGGACAGTGTGTGAACACAGTGTTTAAAAACTCAAGCAGCACTGCTGTGTCTGATCCACTCATACCACCACAACACACACTAACACACCACCACAAATTAGTGTCACTGCAGTACTGAGAATGATCCACCATCCAAACAGTACTTGATCTGTGGGGGTCCTGACCATTAGAGAACAGAGTAAGGGGGACTAACAAAGTACATCTGGAAACAGATGGACTACAGTATGTACTTGCAGAACTGCAGAGAGCATCTGTGGAACTAATCAAATGGACAGTGAGTATACCTAGAAGGTGTACCTAATAAAGTGAATATGAGCTCATATGAGATTTGATGCCTTGGTCCCTTCAAGCCGTAAGTTGAACAGTGCTGCCCCATAGGTGAATTGCACCACCACTGACCTACAGTCTCAGTTTGGAAGTCCCGGATCAACACAACACATCTGGCAACTTCTTTGGAGCACTATACAGCCATTCAACAGCCATTCTATAGACACCTTTCCAGATGTGTGCTTTGTAAAATGTCAGAATTTAATTGACTTTCTGCTTATTTAATACATTTTAACGTCATATTTTGGTTGTGAGACCGAGGTCTTTCACAGTAGCTCACAGGCAGGGTTGGGGTGTGAGATGTGTCAGAGGGAGGGTAGGCTGTACAGGGGGGGACCTAATCAGCCATGTGATGGACTACTGAACCATTCAGTGTAAGAACTTGCACTCCCTCAGTCTTCCACTGGTCGAAAAGGGTTAACGTATAGTATGAAAATAACCCTTTAAGTTGTTTTATTATTGCATCTTTTCATTTAAAAAATAGAAAGCTCAGACTTTCCATTGGTTGGATTCACTTAATCACGTTTCTACAGTTAATTCTGCTGATAACAAAATACATTTGTTTGTTTTATGTCTTTAATCAAAACAGTTGTGCCACAACATTGCCATAAGATTCAATTCAGAATATAATATACCCTATACTAACTATTTCCGTTAGTTCTCAAAATGTGCATTTTCTACATTGATTATAGGACTATAGAGGTTTGCATCTCTACTAGTGCTGTAGTATCTGTGCTATGCAGTGCAGGTAATTTTAGTCATTAATAACCAGGCGAATGGAAAAGAACAGTTAATGCAGCTAATTTTGAGGCACTGTGCAACATGTGCACTGGAGAAAGGGATGCATGCAAGCAGAAACAAACTCATGTGCACTCTGCCACACACACCCACCTGCTCGGGCCCATTCATTCCCCGGATTGAAAGGAAAATAAAGTCTTTAATGAGAGAGACTTTTTTTGTTAATACGCTTCCCAAAATATTAATTCCAGGCAGACGAAGATTATTTACTGATCACATTAAAGTAGAAACTAATAAGCAGAAGAGAAGTCTCAGTTGGGAAACATGATTAAATGAAGGTGAATTATATTAAGGAAAGGATGCAGTTTGCAGCTTGAGTCCCGTTCTAACCAAGTTACATTCAATGACTGGCATGCCAGAGATATTTGTGGGAGCATCATCCCGAAAAGAAGCCATATAACAAAACATTACATGATAAGTGACAAACTGTGGAACACAGCAACAGTAAACGCCACAAAATAGATAATGTGCTACTAGCGAAAAATGCCAGCATTATTCCTGAGTGATAAGATGAAGCTGAAACATCTGCAGGACAACACAATTACATCTATGTAAGAGATATAATTACATGGTTACCAAAGCTGCCCACCAAAGAAGCAGGGAATAAATAGAGGTAGGAGAACTCTCTCGCAGGAAGCCATCGTTCAGCCTCTCTATTAGAGTATTCCCTCTTACAGTACAGGCTATAAGAAGAAGCATGTAGAGAATACATACATGTAATGCCACTCTTCTGCGTCTTCTATTAGCCAGCTGCGATATGAGCTGCAGCAGAGGGTGGAACACAGCAGACTGGCTCACGAAGAGAAATACACAGGGATAGAGAGAGAGGTGAAAAAGGTGAAAAATGTTAGATACATAATGCATGTCGCTTGTTATATTTCCTTACATATATTTGTAATATATGTTTGAAATAAATTGCAGCCCAGTCTGGAGGCAAAAGACGTGTATGCATGTCGAAGTGGCGGGTTGGTAAATCCTTTTTATCTACAAAATTGGGAACTGCAGAGAAAAGTTGAGAACCTCTGCATTACAGTATCCCATCCACATGGATCACTCTACAGCTAATGTGGGTGCCATTGTCTTTAAGATACCAGATCCTCTATATCTCCTGTGCCAGACTCTCTATGTCATTCTGGGAACAAACAATTGCTCACTGGGTAGCACTGTCACCTCACAGCAAGACGATACTAGCTTCAATCCCAGAGTGGAGCAACTTGGCTCCTTTCTGTGTGGAGTTTGCATGGGTTTAGTCTTGGTGAACCAAAGACTTGCATTTGGTTAATTGATTAAAAATGCTGAAACTGGCCCTGACCTTACTTGACTAGTTTCAACATAATAAAACCTCCTGCTATACTGACTGTGGAACCTTTTCAGTCCTTTCTGAGCCCTATCCTGCAACAGACATTTCTTTGGCTCATGCCCTAAATAAAAGAAACTGCCTTTAGCTGCCATGTCAACATCTTCTTGGTCAGTGCCACTGAATCTGAAGAGGCTTTCTGGCTCACCTGAGGTCCAACAGCTGAATTGCATGTCCATTAACACGATCTGCAATTCTTTGGATTCCATGCTGTGTGCGTGTGACCTCACTCACCATGATTTTGGTGCTGGTGCTGATTTACAGTAAGCATTGTTCCAGTCACATGCCTGCAATTTTTATTTTGTTAGACGTGCTAGTGTCTACTGTGAGGTACACTGTACTGTGTAGTGTACGCTGGAGAGGTGAGATTTTGTGTTTTAAACTGGTGAGATGTCTGGTCATTTCCTTGGTCTGGTGCCTGAGAGACCTAGAAGGGTCTGGTGCAAGCGTTAAGATACCACGCCCCTGATCAGAGTCCAGGGTTCCAGTTCCAATGCTGCTAAGCTATCATTGCTGGGGCTGTTAAGCCACAGTTATCAAGGTATCTGTTGAATCTGTGAATGTTAATAAAAGGGCCTAGCATCCAATAGTAAGATCAGGAGCGTCTGGTACAGAACAAAGTTAATGCTACATAAGACACAAATAGTTTGATGCTTGAAGGGTCAGGGAAGTAGAAGTGTGTTCCTGATATCTGCCTCAACAGAGACTCCAAAGTTACAGGGTTGAACTGGGTATAGAAGGCGAGGCTGGGTCAATGGCATGTGATGCTGTACACATCATTACTTAATCAGTATGAATCCGTTCTCTACCTACAAGAACATAAACACTTATTCTCAGTGGTTCACACAGAGTACAATATCTCCAATACATACACATACTTACAAAGGCCATGCAAAAGCAGATTCTTTAATAACACTCAAATACCAGCTGAGTTTTAAAAAGCATAATGAGAAACATACTGATAGTCTGAAAGTAAACAAAGAAATAAAAAATTCTGAATAAGCACTGTATATGACATGTGAATACTCATGACAATCAGCATTGCTGAAGTCTTAAAACTTGTTACTTCAAATAATAATGACAACGATTTTCTCAGTTTGCACATTTAAGCAAATGAAATCTAACACAAAAGCATAGCACTGTTGCCGGACACTCTTAGTCTTAAACACTTGGCTCCCCTTAAAAGAAGTTTCATTGTCCTGATTACTTTGTAACTTATGAGATTTGGCAACCTGGAATTAAACACAGTGCCTGCTAAATGGCTGTCAAACAGTTTGACAAGTACATGATTATGATTTGAAAATGTAATATTAACGTTTGAAGTGTGTGTGCATGATAAAGGACTAAACACTGTAGTGCATCACAGGGGTAAACAACAAGCACTAAAGTGAAAGAAAGAGCTACAGATTAGACAACAGCACACAGTAAACCTACCGTCCCATCAGTCACTCCATTATTCGGCTTAGTGTAGTGGAATAAAAACTACACAAATACAGATTGAGACAGACACATTCATGGACACACAAGTATAAAAAATATAGTATTGAGAAACAAAACAAACACACATATCATCAACAGATACACATAAAGAACATTATAAATGTGAAAGGACATACACATAACACATAACAGAAAAAATGACAAACATATGATTACAGGACCACAAAGAAACAGAAAAAGTGGATGTTATGTTGCTGTTTAGAGAAATAAGTGAATGTGTGTTAGATGTTAGATGAGCAAATTTTCCCACCCGTTTACTGGTCTCTCGAGGTGACTGCTCCTGCAGAAGCAGAGAAGCCCGGTCAAGATTTACTTCATTAATAATATTTACACATTGTTATTTTAAAGAGAACTAAATAATGCAAAAAAAAATAATCACAAAAAAACTGCAAAAACCCACTAATTATTGTTTTTCTTTATTAATTATTGTGTTTCGCTTTCATTACATTATTCAATAAATTACCTGAGATATTTAATACTTTATTCTAAAATAAGCTTTATGTTAATGATTTGCCTAAGTGTAGTCTAATGTTTGTTCCCATCTGTTGTTCTGCTGCATGTTTTTTAAGCATGTTTAAGGTACGGGAGTTACATGGTGACAGTGACGAGCGCTAAAAAATGTAGTGAGGAAAAGTCATAGTGGCAGTCATGTACAGTTTTAAACATGTTTAAGGTCAGCTATGCTATGATATATGCAGTATATACTAAACTCCTTGGTTCAAGATATATTCATCTTACGATTTGTCAGAATGTATCCCCATCATAAATTGGCAACTACCTGCATTTACAGGTCATATTCTTTAAGTCACACTATTCTACTATTTACATCATTTAGCAGACACCTTTATCTAGAATGACTTATGCCTTAAAGGCCTTGATCAGGACCCAACCTGTGGTAGCTTGGCAGAGGTGGGATTTGAACCCTGGACTTCTGGTTCATAGTACATTACCTTAACCACTAGGCCACCACAGTCCCATATGTGCGTCCAGTTATATGATAAGCAATGACATAACTATAATGCAATGTAATCATGGCTGGTAAGCATTTAAAGGATAATTAAGTATGTGAATTCACCTGTGGTTTCTGCAGCACGTCCAGCACCATGCTGCACAGGTCCCGCAGTACCGTATATGTCTAGAGCGGAAACACAGGGGTTGTAGACAGTTTAATCAGCTACTCATAATGCAAATGCTGTGCTCCTGCTATGATCCTGACTATTTCTGGAAACATTAAAAGACGACGCTTTACATATCGATGATCTATCTTACCGTGATGGGTCGTTCTTCAGAGAGGAAGGACGAGCACAAGTGATCTATCTGTAAGAGAGGAGAGACGAAGGGACATAATAAATAATATAAATAATATTTAATTAGGAGATTAGGAGATTAAGAAAAATTAGGAGACATTTTAAAATGAGGATGGAAAGGACCCCACAAGATCTGCTGTACAATCCGATCCTGTTCATGACCCATCACTGTCAGTGTGTTTGGGCAGTATTGGGTGACCATACATCTGTATGGAGTCTGCAGAACGTAAAGCAGACATGCTTAAAACAAGACACCTGTACATCCATGCTTGCTTTTCAGGCCTGCAATCCATTCCAGCAAAGCTTAGAGTGGGGCAAGCTGGGGCTAGCAATGAGGTAAAAAACTAAACAAAATTGTGATTTGAAACGGGGTGATGTCAACGGGCATTTGTAATCATGACTTGGTACAAAAGCAGTAAGCATAAAATGGAAGGAGCAAGATAGACAGATGATCTCCAGTTTGTCAACAAGTGTGTGGGAAAATTATTGAACTGTTTAAAAACAATGCTCCTCAAAGAAAAACGAAGGGTTTTACATATTTATCCCTCCTGTGCATCATAGCAATAAATTATTGAAGGAAGCATGAAAACATAATATATCTTTCTACTGTAAGGAACAATGCTTTCCCCTTTTTTACTTTTTTAAAACTAAAAACAAAAAAAAAAGAAAAGGAATAAGAAGGAAAAGCATTGTTCCTTACAGTAGAAAGATATAACGTTTCCATGATGCCTTCAATCATTTATTGCTTTACTGTACTGTAAAGGGATAAATATGTATATCCCTTCCAGTCTTTGTTTGAGGAACATTGTTTTTAAACAGTTCAATAATTTTCTCACACACTGTTGAACTGTTTAAAAACAATGTTCCTCAAAGAAAGACTGGAAGGGTTTTACATATTTATCATTCATTATATTTAGCAATGAATGATTGAAGGAATCATGAAAACATGATATATATGTCTACTGTAAGATGCTTTTCCTTTTTTTGCATGTTTTGTTCAGTCCCAACCTTTTCTAATTTGTATTTGTATAATTTATACTAATTACAAGAAGTGATGGTAATCAAATGTTTACGATCAGATGGATAATTTCATGCAGGCTCTCTGGAATCAGAGTTGATTAAACAGGCTCACATATGATCCCAAAGGATCAGATAGTAAGCCTGTGGTTTAAAATGTATTGTTATTAAGAAAATGTAAATAGGATTCAAAACAGGATTAAAGGAATTAATGTGGTTGTATATAATTACACAACCTTCTTTACTGTGTGTGTGCATGTTTAAGTATACATGTGAGCGGATGATACTAACCTGCTTTAGTAGCTGCCCAAGGTCTGCAGTAGAGGGATTTGGGAACATTGGAGCTCCTTTGAAATACACAGAGTGACTTGCACACATATTGAATTATTCAAACACATTTGATTGATTGTTAGTTGTTGATTGGTCCTTATTCAAACTTTGCAAAGAGTCTGTCATCTTATCACTGTATGTTACAGGCTTTTATACTCATTGACAAAAACATACCAATAAGTAGTTGTTGGAATATAATGAAGCTTTATATGTTTGAATGTAATGAGGATATCTCATATCCTCATATAAGCAATGATAATATTAGAATAAACAGATAAGTTTTAGAGAAAAACTGTACAATTTAAAGGAGGCTCTAGTAGCATATTGTGCCGCCTCTAGCCTGGATATATGAAGAGTTGGAGGCATACAGAATCACATGACTTATTCGAAGAGTGACGCTTGGGGTTACGTTAGCAGAGGAAAACACTGGGTGCTACTCATGTCAGCTAAGATCAAGCAACTGATGTTACAACACCCACGAGATTACCACAATTGGACAAGAGAAGATTGGAAAAACATTGCCTGGTCTAATGAGACTCTTTCTGCTGTGACTTTCAGATGGCAGTGTCAATATAAACAACATGAAAACATGGATCCATCGTTCCTTTGATCAACTGTTCTGGCTGTTGCTGCTGGTGGTGTAATGGTGTGGTGGATATTTGTTTTCAGCACACTCTCGGCCCCTTAATAATTAATCATCATAATTTAAACACCACACCCTATCTGAGATCTGTTTCTGAATGTGTCCTTCCCCTAATGACCTCTAATAATCTTCTGGTGGCTTCCAGTAGGATAATGCACCATGTCACAAAGCTCAAATCATCACAAGCTAATGCTTGACCATTACAATGAGTTTAGTATATTCAAATGACTGCAATGTCTGCATTCACCAGATCTCAGTGCAACAGAGCTTTGGAAGAACATTTTTGGGAAGTAGTGGAACAGAAGATTTCCATCATGGATGTGTGGGTGACAAATCTCCAAAAAACTGTATGATGTTATCATTTCAAAGGATATGAATGTTTCTAAGGCTTGAATGTTTCATAGAATATGCGACAGGGCGAATGTCCCAGTAAAATTTTGCCGCCCAAAAATTACAAATAGCAAAGATTTTTCAAACATAAGGGCTGCAGACAAGGTAATGATAGCACAAAGCGTGTTTAATTAATGCGATTCAGAATTATGTAGTTCTCATTTCTTCTTCATTTTGCATCTGTGGGCAAGTAACAACCAGTTTAGTTTTAAATGTATTAATTTATTTAGGGCTTAACACACTTATTTTTACCCATAGTTGTGTTGTCAGTAACTGACTGAGAAGCAGTGGGGTACAGCTATGCGCCTCAAAATCATGTGTGTGACCCAGTACGACAAGTAGTGTAGAAATGCCCATCCCATATTTTTTCAGATCATTGATTGACATCGATTGTAAGTTAATCAAAGAGCACAGTTCTTATTGTATGCCTTTACTAATTCAGTGATTGTGTGGAGTTGATTATGCCTATGTATACATATGAAAACACGTGTGGCAATTTGGGAAGAGCTCCTAAAACGTATCCTTGGTCTATCCCGAAAAAAAAGGTATTTTCAGATAAAAAGGGAATGTTTCTCAGTTGTTTTTTCAAACCATCACAAAAGGTTGGCGGTTGCATTACTGAAAGCAGCTGTTTGCTGACGGTTACTGCTATCAGTACAGATGCAAAAATGGAGGCTTCACTCAGCAACATTTCAGAATGTATGTGTTACAGTGTTACAGTGTTACAGGGCGTACCATAAAGCTTTAGTGTTGTGCTATGCAAACATGAACACAGTCAGGTCAGGATGTAAAATGACTTGCTCAGCACTGGGACCTTAGTCCTGTAGAATCACACCAGTTACACACAGGGGAACTGAGCCTCCATTAGGGGTTCTGAATGAAAAACATCCTAGTCTGCAGAATAAAAAGCAGTTGTGTATTCATGTAATGAGCATTCAGATATACTGTCAAACCATATGGGTTGTTCTCAAGTTCGACTGAATTTCACATAAGTAAACCAACAATCTTCAGGAAAAGTAATATTAAAAAAAGATGCGCACTGTGTTAAAATCTACCCGTGCTTGAAGGAGCGGATCAGTTGTCCTCTGGAGAAATATTATGTTTTATTATTATACAACTTAACACCATTTCACAATATCACAGTTATGAAATAACATTTTCTCAGTGAACATTTCACCCTGCACACCTAAAACAGCTATTTTGCAAGTATTGCCATAATGCAATGTCTGAAATCAGTACAAAATAGAGCATTTGTTTATAATAAATACTCTGCATTGCATATCATTATGCAATAATCCATTTAGTGACAGTACAAATATTTGTTCCCCAAATAGAAAGGCACGTTTTAAATGTAAAAGGCATATGTGTTATGGGGGGAAAGCATTGAGCACTCCTCATTAGAGAGTTTTGTACATATGTTTAATGCATTGACGGAGTGTGGATGTGCTGTTCGTTGCCTTTTACGCAAGGTTACGTGTTTCGAAAACACTCCACAGTCAATTACGCACAGGCTCTCCAAAACACGATTGAGTACATTCAGAAAGAGTGTGTGGGGCTTACCTGTACAGGGTGAGATGGTTGTGATGAGAAGTACGAGAGTGAGGTTGATGCTGTGGAAAGGAATCACTGCGCTACTGCTGTTGCTCCTGGTCTTGCCGCTTGCGCTCTCGCTGATTGCTTTGCGCCACTGGTTCATTTTCTTGGAACTTGAGCGCCGCTCATGCGCCACCAGCCAGTCCTTGCGCTTTTGGCACGTTTTCTTCAGATTCTCTGACTTTTTCTGGCTTCAGACGAAGGAATTTGAAGACTCGAAGTCACACCCTTCACGACAGGGTACACCAACCCCGCCAACAAACCTGCGTCACCATGCGTCCAAGCAATCTTGTAATTATGTCTTTACGCGCGCGTTGGACACGTGATGTCACGGTGCTTTTTTCCAACTATTGATTAGATTATTTGTTGTCAGGATTATGTCTTAAACCTAGCCAATTTCAAGTTATAAAAGTCGTATGTCTTACAGATGAACGATGAATCAACATGAAATACTTCAACCGCAATAGACTTAATCACATTTTTACGTCTAACACAAATGTGCGTATATGTGCGCAATGATACAACTGGGACAACTATAGAAAAAAACAACTTAATGTGAGACAGGATGCAAACATAATCAGGTAGAACAGTCTAACAAGTTATCGTTTGTTGAATATATTCTACTTTATAGAATATATTCTATAACTATTATATATATTCTAAAACTGTATTGCACCTTCACCTATTAAATAAAGGTGAGTTACTGCAGCACCACTAGAAGTGAATAGTTCCACACAAACAAATTAAGGCTGGATATGGCATTTTCTTCACATTATGCATAGGTTACGTAACATTAAAACCACTGGCAGCAGTTGCCTCATAAAGAACTGACACCACGGGAGTAATCAGACTCACTTTACTCAGGCATGTGCCCCATTAAAATGTTGCTTTACCCCACTAATATGTTATCATGAATTGCTTCAACAAAACTAAAGGACATGCCCATGCAAATTCACTACAAGACTGGTGAGGAATAGCTCTTAATATTGAGATGTTGTAGGTAATGTACTTCTGGGAAACCTTCTCCAGACATTTATGTGGATGTTACTTTGGCATGTAGCTAAACAATGTTGCATACCCTTTACACCCGTACATGGCAATTATATTCCCAAATGGCAGTGGCATCTTTGGTTCAGTTGTTCAGCATTAGTTTGAAGAACATAAGAGTTCAAGGTGTTGGCCTGGCCTAAAACTCCTCTGATCTCAAACTGATCTAACATTTTATGGAGAACTAATGTATCTGCTACCAGAAAGTGCCAAGCTGCCATTGTTGGGCCCCTGAGCAGGGGCAAGAGCAAGTGTATGACTTGATGCTCTGAAGAATGACGTAGATGGAAATGTACTACAAGATACCTTCAGTGGTCTTGTAGACTTCATGGCTTGTTAGGTCTGAACCTTGGTGTCACAAGGGGGCCCCATGCAATATTAAACATTTAGTTTTAATAGTCTGCCAGATTGGTGTATACACTGATTTTAAACAACATTTCCCTTAAATGTTTGTGTGTATTTAAAATAATTAGTCCCATAGTGGGGTAATTCACACACATAGTGAGCTTTTGAGTGAATGATGAACTTCTACTACTTCTTCTGTTTGAACTTCTACAGTGTTGATTGGCTTGTGTGACCAGCTGAATAGAAGAAGCAACACATAATGCTCTAGAGTGCAACAAAACAAATACTAATACACTGGCAGTACATAAATAAGCAATTAGCATGATAATCTGTGATTTTATTAAGTAAAATATGGTCATTACAGTTCAGAACAGTACTGTATGCTGTCACATCATATGCCGTGCAGCGGTGTACAGTGTCTGTTTATAGTCGCTGCATCAGAAGATAAAAGACAGACTTTTGTTCCCTATTTAATTTATTATAACCTTTAAGACCCCAGCTGTTAAAGCAAATGTCAAACTTCACAGGATACATCGAGTACTGCATCGTGAACTTTTCGCAAAGGCTGCCAAAACCATTGTTAAAGTTTCTTGATTTGTAACGGTCTTCAGCAATCACTACGTGGCTCACCGTCCACAGTCCTGGTTACTCTGAATTTGGCTATGAGCAATGCAACAGTGCTGTGTGAATTGGTGGATTATTCTGGGTGTCGGTTGTTGAAGGTTGTTGCTATGATATGGCAGCTGCATTCCCTGGACATAAGAATCGTCATTTCCATCTTCAGTTACCTGTGATGAGCAACAGAGGTTTTGAGCAGATAACTTTTGAACTAAAAGAGATATTACAAATCTAATTGTGCCAGTTGATGTTTAAAACAATTAAAACAATTATTCTTTGATATGTTACATGACTTTTGACCCAATATAATACCCTTGATCCAATATGGCGATTCTCAAGATGGCAGTCATGCTTCAGGCATAGCCTAAAAGATAACCCTCCCCCCCGCCCCATTAATTGGTGGGTATGTCATTCTGTCACGTTTGTTTCTTAAATAAATGGGTGTCCTGTGTCTTTTGATCACCCTGTATATTAGATTCTATTATCTAAGGCCACACTGAATAAGCATAGGGCAACAGTGGCAAGGCAAAAAATCCCTATACATATATAACCTATATGTTTGTGGGATCAGGATGCTTGTCTGGATCACTTAATAATTTGTAATATTTGCATGGTGAAACAAAACAAAGTGATGCTCCTTTAGGGTCTCCTGTTGGGATCCAAACCTGGGAAATAATACAAATTAATACAAAACAATGATTCAGATATTTTCTAAAATGATTAGGCAAAGCTTAGAGATGCTGCAGTGTATTATCAACCGTGACCAATACAACATATGCAGACACAGTCAGCTTGCATTCGCTACATGCTGCACACCATCAATGACCATCACCGGTAATGCACAGAGAAAGGATCATTAAGGTTTAGTGTTTTATTCTTGTGCCCTGCTATCAGGTTATTGTGAAGCACACAGACGTCACTTGTTAAGACAGGATCCACCCAGTCTTAACAAAAGGCCATGCTGAATTGGTCCCCATGATTACCAGCCTTACGTATTCCCCCTTTGGATATGCACTCCCCTTTGAGTCCCCTTCCCTCTCACATTTCTTCTACCGTCAGGTGTTTGTAGGGTCAGGAGGGCCTGATATTAAGTGCAACATCTCTTTTAAAACTTTGAGATGTGCAGCTCTTTGCAATAATTTGTTAAAAAATCAGGACCCAGCTGGCTGTGATATTCCAGTAATCAGGCTTTTTGATTGTCCCAATTTACTATTGAAGTGTAAGCAGGAGAAATGTGCATAAATAAAAAAAGATCAAGGTTGACAGTGGGAGCTTGGGTGGTTCCATGATCTAATATGTTAGCCCACTATACCCACCAGGTTTAGACTTTCTGGCTGTATATTTTGTCCAGGTTGGGCATCACTTGCAGATATGACTGTCTGTGTTTGAGGGTGTTTTTGTGTCTCACTATAACATGCACATCTATGCAATTTACTTGAATAAAACACTACACCTTAACAACCCTTTCTGTGTGCTCTCATGGTGGGTCATCTGCTACATCCACCCAGTTCTGCAATAGACTTGTGTTTTGTTTAGGGCACCACTGTCTTTGAGAAAAGGCACCTGAGACCCTGACAGGGATAAAACATGAAAAAATAACTAAGACTGATAAAAGGCCATAAAGGCCAGAACTGAAAACATCTGCAGTGCATCCCAGTGACTGGATTTATTTGTTTATTTAACATTGCATAATTGGCTCTTTGTGACTAGGGGAGGGTTGCATTGTTACTAGCTAGACACACTCATAGTGGGACAGTTAATCTGACACATCTTCAGAATGTGGGAAAAATCGGTGTAAATCCACATGGAAACATTACCTTCTGGTATAGTTAATGCTGCTGGCGTTTCATGCTGATGCACCTGGAATCAGTGATTGTTAATAGACAATCTAATAAGTAACCAATAAGCTAACCAATAAGTAACTACATTTTCTCTTTTCTCTCTGATGCCCCAGTTACCAGTTCCAGCACTACACACTTAGATGCTCCTTCACTTTAGCATCACTCTACTGGTCTTCATCAACAGAACCCAGTCCCACCATCACCGGGCTAAACCAGAGTGCAATAATTCCCTCCATCATTTAGTTATTAGGAGATTATTAATTTCAATTGCATTATTTACTTAATTTTACCATTACTACAGCTTAATTATTTCAATTATCATCTATTAATCCGTCTTTCCTTTTTACAGCTGATGGCACCCGGGATTCGCAGCTGGTAGGGGCTGACTCCGGATTCCCAGCCTCTAGATCCCGCCCTTGCATCCCTAAAGAGACCACCCCTGGATCCACAGCCGTCTGAGGCTGTGTCTTGATCCTTGGCCGTAAAGGGCAGTCCCAGGATCCTCGGCCATAGAAGGCCTTCCTTGGATCCCCGACTCTTAAAAGTCTTCCTTTTTTCATTCCTCTTTTGTAGCTGCTTTTGTGGACCCCCGGCTCTGACCCCGCAGCACCAGAGCTGTTCTGTAGACCCTCAGCCCCTCGCCACATCGAGGACTCTTGACGCCCCAGCTGTTGCGGTCCTTTGGCACACCTGCCGTTCTACGGACCCCCGGACACTCGACGCCTATCCCAGACCTCAGAACTCTTAGCTCATTGCCCGTCTCTGGACTCAAATGGGACTTTTAGTTTGTGTTATGCCTGACCTCCTTTTATGTTAGTAAATGTCCTTTCTGTGGGTTTTGCATCTTGGGCTCCGGTTTAAACCTTGTGGGGATCCTGGGGTTTTGGCGAGACCAGGAATGGTCTTGTGAGATCCCTGGGACACCCCCACGCATCACTATAAGAATAAATTTGACTTTGATTTTGAGGACATGCATACTGGACACAGGCAGATTACGAGATCAATACCATGCTAACTGTGTACAGTGCATTTGGAAAGTCTGCATATCCTTTTACATTTTTCGTTATGTTAAGTTACAGAGTTGTGCTAAAAATCATTCAACACTCAATACCCCATAATAAGAACATGAAAACAGATTTTTAAAAATGTAATATAGAGGAACAATTCTACATGGACATGTCATTATTCTGAAACTTTCCTATGACACTTGAAATTTAGCTCTTGATCATCTTTGGGATGATTCTACACCTCGATTGCAGACCACCTGTGGTAAATTCAGTTGATTGACAGGATTTGGAAAGACACACACTGGTCTATATGAGGTCTCACAGCTAACAAGAGATACCAGATCAGAAACCAAGCTGTGAGGAGGAATGAACTGACTTCAGAACAGAGCTCAGAGACAGGACTATATGGAATCACAGATCTGGAGAAGGCCACAGAAAAAAACTTTGCTGCACTTAAAGTTCCCAAGAGCACAATGGTCTTCATCATTCTTAAATAAAAGAATGTTTGAACAACAGGACTGGCCTTCTAACCACACTAAATAATTGGTGGGAGAAGGACCTTGGTAAGACAGGTGACCAAGAAGCCAATGGGCACTCTGGCTACATTCTAACTGAACTTTTAGTGCAGCAGATTTGTTTTAGCTTTTTTAAAACTGTACATCCACATAATCTAGTCTCTAGGCTCTATAGTCATTTCTTTAATCCTCCTAGCTTTTTTTGTCCGAATACTTTGGTTCATCTGACATCATAGTTTTTCTTTTCTTTTTTTAGAAATTTGCAATAAAATCTAAAATGCTGTTATCACTTTCTCATTATGGGGTATTGAGTGCAGATTGATGGAGGACAACTTAAATTTTGTTCTATGTTCTAAGTCTACAACATAACAAAAGGTGAAAAAAGTGAAAGGGTCTGAAGACTTTAATAAATACATTTACTCATTCAGCAGATACCCTTATCCAGAGAGGCAACTGATACAATCAAACAATCCAAGCAATTGTTCAAGGACCCAACAGCTGCAACTTGGAAGTTTAGCTAGGAAGCTAGGTTTTTTAACCTTGGACCATCGGATCCATTGTCTGGTTTGTTAGCTTGTGCCACTGTGCCTATATTTCTACCATGTGAACTTTTATAAAACAATTCATATACCCTGATAAAGGATATCTGTCAAAAAAGAGGAACTTGTCACAACTCTAATGATTTGCATATATTCTGACACACTGCAGTCTGTTCATCTGGAATCATTATAATAACATTTCCTAATTTAATAAAATGAATTAGAGTCTGGGTTTGTACATGCACACTCAAATAGATGATGACTCTAACCAGTTATTCCATTATCCTCTCAAGTATTCTCTTCACACAATAATGAAAAGACATATTTTCTGGTCGGCTGATGTCTTTGTCTAATTAGAAAGTGGAGTGATTTGGTTTTCAATATATGAATGTGCATCACTGGTTAAACATTATCATCAAAGTATACCATGTTTATTTATGCAAATATAACCCCAAATAAGAAAAAGGCAAGACAGTATGAAAAATGCAAATAAAAAAATTACCATAGTGTGCATAACATTTAATTTTATGTTTACTTTATTGCAGATAGTATAAACCCAAGATATTTAATTTGTTATTAAACATCAACAACATATTTCTGCATTTCGGACCTGCGCCACTGTGGCAACATAAGTGCTTCCACTTATCTTTCAGATTTTCTTCATGTTTAACAACCTATGAACACCCACAGGTCCTTTAACACTGGTCTGCTCGTTATTCCTCTTTCCAGTCCATGTGGGGAAAGGATAGTTTTAAAAACAGCACCTCAGTTCTGGAATTCACTATCCCTCACAGGTCACTGCTTTTGCTGTTTAAAACCCACTTGGCACAGGCTTTTCAGCTGCCTTATCTGTAATTTCCAATCCGTTCTTCTTCCCTTTTAAAAGATCTTATTAAAGTGATTTACTGTGGGAGTATGTTTTATTGTATTAGTCTAATTTACAAAGAAACCCCAAAAAATGACAATCCTAAACAGGGGTATTGGAATGGAGTTTGTCTCCCACCTTTGCCATTATTACAGCCATGTCCTTTGAGGGTCTTCCACTAGATTTTGGAACATGAGTGTGAGATCGGGTTCTAGTGTTAAACAATAAGCCCTGGCTAACTTTTGACATTCCAGTGCATTTTTACGGTGTCTGAGTTGAGAGTTGAGATCAAGGTTTTGTTAAAGCCAGCCAAATTCTCAGTCAAAGATAGCAAAACAATTCTCTATGGACTTTGTTTAAGACCAGCAGGGCAGAAAACTGATGAAATGTCTAGTTGGATGCAGAAACCTATTATTGTGTCTCATTGATAGCCCAAAGGTTTATTTGATTAAAATACATTCTAGTGCAGTTGTTTGTATATAGAATCCAGAAATGCATGCTTTATATTATGAATGTGTGACAAGTGAGTGTTTCTAAAATAGCATAAATCAGTGTTTAGAAAGGGTATTTACAAATGTTAGTTTATATAGTGTTCAGTATGAGTCGTGAGACGTGCAAAGGAGGTCAGAAAATGTGAAAACATCCAAATAAATAGGTCTTCATGACAAAACTGTCATGTGCCATGGGCTTCATGGGTTCCACAAAAAAAAAATCACATTTTCGACTAAGGGATGACATTGTTATCACATGATATGTGTTCATTGTGCATGGACATTCGCCAGTGATGAACAGTGTCTCTGGCTGATATTATTTTGCTGTACAGTACTGTGCAAAAGTCTTAGGCCATCATTAGATTAGTTAAACCAATGTTTCAGCAGTGCTGTAATGACCATACATAATTATTCTCTTTATTAGAATACAACTAGAAAATGTAGGAAATTTGTATGCAGTATTTTACAAACTTTTTTAAAAAACTAAAGATTTTTTAAAAAGCTAAAGCTATAGACTACAGTGTCAGGTGACCTCTCATTATACGTGAACAATAGCAGCATCTTGCAGCTTCAGATTGGGCTGCCAACTTGAATGTTCTACAGTCTGACTATGCCTGATCAGGAGTGCTCTTTTTTGAAAGGGTAGCCAAGAAACCATTTTTTAGGGTTAGGGGAGCAGGGTGAAAAGGTTAAGATATGCTAAAGCCCCTAAAAAAATTGAATGTGTAGAAAACCCACAAAAAATTACAATGAGTAGAAAATTTGGGTCCAATTGTCAACACTATGTTATAAATTGCCATTACAGCACAGCTAAAACAAATACATCTAACAATGACCACTGACTTTTGCACAATACTGTATAGACACACCACATGAATAAATATCATCCTGCATCCTGTTTGTGTGCACTCTGCCACCATCCCTGTGTTCATTTTCAATAACATACTAGAGGAATGAGACACAAAGAAGTACACCACCGGGAAATATTCTCTAAATATCAAATGAACAAATAATCTGAAAATATGCAATGTGAGGTTATTGTCTGATGAGATGGGAGTGCTGGGTTTTAGGTGGATTCGTTTTTAAGATGACTTCTATCTACAAGTTGAAAATGCATTACTGTGAAAGAGGGCTCCAATAACGGCAAGCGCAGTGATCTCCAGTGTGAGGATAGAAAGTAAACACAAGCACACGCTCAGAAAGCCAAATTTAATATGAACATGATAAAATAGTCATGCAGGACAGGAGGATGGAGCACAGGAGGTGTGAAGCACAATTGAAGCAAGCAGATCAAAGATAACTAAGAATACAGAAGTGTGACTGAAGGCAAAGCTCAAACACTGGAAATACATGAGGCAGACATGATTACATGGCAGACAGTCATGTAAAGAGACAGTGTTTTTACCCAGCCTAAATATGTTTACTAATTAGGAAATAATGAGGGAGAGATGTTGGTATTCAGGCGAGAAGGTGATCTCCTAAGCTCCTCAGCTTCCTGGTGATAGATATTAGTGCATAAGTCAAACTAGAATCAGTGAAAAATTCAGAGGCTAATTAAATGAAATCACCTGTTTGCTTTTGTATTTAAGCCAGGCCGTTTATTTACTTACACCCTTTGGTTGGTCAATAGTCGTTTTTTCTTTTAACACCTGGTCATTCTGGTCAGATGTTTGTATGTGTGTGTTTGCTTGTGTGTGTGTGTGTGTGTGTGTGTGTGTGCGTGCGTGCATGCGTGTTTGGTTAGTATTGTAGTACAGAGCACTGAAATTCAAATATTAACTTGCAGGTCTTGTGTTGTACGTAACGTTTGAGCGTGGCATTGTTATCACTATGGTTACTACAAGAAATATTTTTCAGCTGCTGCATAAGTAGTAAAATCTTCGATATTTATATGCAATAATGGAGAGTACTTTTCCTCCAGCCATATAAAACACGTTGAGAGCAATTTGGAACTAATTTTAATCAGCATATGTGACATAAACTGTCCATATTGTGGAAATAAATTATTTTACCAGTTTCATCAGACAGTTTAATAATGCATCAGTCTCACATGACTGCACAATTAGTACATTTCTTAAGTATTCAAAAAGTATCTCCTGATAAATCATGAAGTAACACTTATTTAAAAAATACTATTTCAAATCATATTGTTGACTAAGTCCTAACTTTGTAGTCTTGTATTCAAAATGATAAACCTTTCAGCTGTTGTTATTTCTCTTACTAAATCCTTCAGTTCATTAGCCCATTAGTTCAACTCTCATGTGGTTCGTATTCTTTTATACATGCACTCAAAGGTCACTTTATTAAATACACCTATTTGTTCCTACACTCATTGTCCATTTTATTAGTTTACCACTTATCCTATAGAAACATTTTGTAGTTACAATTACAGACTGTAGGCCATCTGTTTCAATATATACTTTGTTAGTTCCCTTTACACTGTTCTCTAATGGTCAAGACCCCCACAGAAGCACCAGAGGTCAGGTACTTTTTGGATGGTGGATCATTCTCAGTACTGCAGTGACACTGATATGGTGGTGGTGTGTTAGTGTGTGTTGCGGTGGTATGAGTGGATCGTACACAGCAGTGCTGTTCACTCCCTGTGCACTTTATTAGACACATTTACCAGATCGCTCTTCCTCCCTCATCTGTTGTTGCACAGATTGTGTTAGTCATCATCTAGTCCTTCGTCAGTTCTCACAGGATGCTGCCTACAGGATGGCTGAATATTTTTGATTGGTCACCTATTTGACTAATCCGTTGCTGCTGTTAGGCAAATTAAGCTCTGAATCCTAAACAAACTCTTCACCTAAAAAATATTCATTTGTACCTTGTAATAGGAACCAATTTGATGCTTGCACACATGCTACATGCTATTACACAGGAGCAATATGGGAGTAACTTGGCATGGGAGAAAACAAGAGAGAGAAAACACCTCTCAGTTCTAAAATCGCGTTGTTCTGCTCGCCACCCGCTCCAACTCCACAGTAATCAGTATTTGTATTAGGGGCATCTGCTTATTTCTGTGAGCAATAAATGTTTGTTTGTGTTTTTACAGTTTTTCTCCATTGGTTTGGCTCATTTCTTGAAACTGAGATGACATTCTCAAAATAACATGGACAAATCCCC
>JAUZST010050815.1:0-51509 GCA_034779995.1 Parotocinclus haroldoi | reverse complement strand
CTGTGCAGGAAGGAAAGAGTTGTTATCCCGTTGTGCCAGATGCAGCTTGAGAAGAGTAGCTTTCTCTTTCTACTTGGGAGAATATCTGTATATATATGTTGATATAAATACCCAAGTAAACTGACATTCAACCATAAAATCTGTCACACTCTGATTCTGCTTTGTCTGATGTTGTACTGATTCTTTGCTAATGTCAGGTGTTAAGATGGTTCCACTCTTAACTTTATCTGTTTATGAGTTGAGTGCACTCTAGGGAACTGACCTTTGATCCATCTAAAAACAGTGGGCTGGGATGTAGGATTTGTTAAGTTATTGAAAGGGTATTCAAATGCATACTTTTAAAAAAATCAATAAAATGCTTAGTTTTATATATATAGTAACAATTAAGGCTTTGTCTTCATTAAATTAATTTGTTAGATTCATTATTTTAATAGTTCCTGTACTTTTATGTGCTGGCCTCAGATTTGTTACTGTGACGTGCAAGCTCTATTTAATAATGCTTCAAATATAGAAACAATGCATCATAGAAATAATATAGGTGTGCAGACAAAACAGACCACTTCTGCTCTTTGAGTCTTAAAAGTTTTATAAGGTATTCTTTTTAACCACATGGGTGAAACTATCTGATGCATCTTCATGTCTAGAAGTGAATTGCTCAAAATCATCAAAAACACTCAGAAGAACATAATTTTCATTAGCACCTGAAATCTCTTCAGCTGAAGCAGCTACCAGGACTGCACTGGTAAGATGTAGTAAACAAAAATAAAACAAAACAATAACAACAAAAATAATCTAAAAACAAAAGGTAAGACACTCAATATTGCACACCCAGTACAGTGTTATGCCTTTATTCATACCATCTAACACCTGTTAATTAGGTGTGATAAAGAAGCCCATCACAGAGCAAAACACCCATACAGAAAGAATCGTGTAAACAGATACAAATACACACAAACTTGCAACCAAAATTATCTTTTGTTTGTTTATTCCATGCCAAACAATTTTTAAGGTGGAATGCACGTAGTGTTCCTGTACTGCAGCATAAGCATTCCTGTGCTGCAGTAACCGTTCGTTTTGGTTTGGTCCAGGCAGTATACCCCTTTTGCCGTCATGCATCAGTCACTCTTGGGCAACTAACACCCTGTGTACAGATCATGTTTTGCCTCCTTTCAGACTACTGCCTGAGTTTTATCAAACTGTTATTTGAAGTGGAAACTTTCAAGTGCAACAGCAGATCAGCCATGATGGCCTTACATAGAATAGCACTAACTGCCTAATGCATGAAATCTGTAAATAGTGTCAAACTGACTCTAATCAATGCCAAAACAGCTAACAGTAGATTGCTACTAGCTTAGAAAATGTGCTGGCATATGAATAATGGTAGTATAATAATAATAAATAAAATAATAATAAATAGTATAATAAAGAACTTCTTGTAATGGAAAATCTTAATTCTCACACATTTAATGAGGTTCTAAAGAATCATGTCAATCCACATGTGTTGCTACAATTTAAAGGATCACTTTCAGCATGTTACTGGTCATATGCACAGTGAGAGACCCACAAGGCATTGGTTTGTAGTGAAAGAATTCCTCTGGACTATTAGTCATGACTGTTGATGTAATGTTGGGGTGTCACATGTCCATTCACTTATATAATGTACTCAAATATTGAATAAAAGAAAACAAAAAGCATTTATGACATGAAAAACATTTGTGGGAGAAGCACCTTGATGAATGCTCTGGAGACCAATTAATTTCATGCTGATATGCAGTGTGTACCCTTTGGAGATATGTTCATTTAATGCACACAGGTTTTATTTGGGTCGTAAATGTCTTTTTAATTAGCCAATTTAACAAATGAGATAAGAACTGTCAAGAGGCTCATTACACTAAGTTAGTTCTTAAAATCCCATTTGTGTAAATAGACATATGCATACTGTTGTGATGTCATGTTGGTAGTAGGTAGTTGGTTTCTGGTGTAATTATACATGCTCACATGCTCCCAAGTCTCAGCTTTCAGCCACAGTACTGCTCTAATCATATTTCTTCTCTTCTACTTCATGTTTTTCAGTCTTCCAGACTTCTATGCGCAAGGAGGATTATTATTTATTTACCCTGATAAACTATTGTCTTCAAACTTGTCAGTATTTTTGACATGCTGTCTGTACACATGTGCAAGTGTAAAAACTGAACTTTGTCAGGATCTTTCCCAAATGTAGAAAATGTCTATGGTGTTATTGTTAAGCAAATGAAGAGAATGCAATTAACAAGCCACTTATTGTTGATAATTTAATAAACTGCTGATGAATATGGAAAAGTGCTTAGCCACTTGTTTTACCTTATTGCTCTGCAGTTTGATAAAACAACATTAAAGACCACATCAGTGTCAGACAGCTGGGACACATCCACACTCCTGCTGGCTTGACAACAAGCCAAACATAAAAAAAATCTACAGAGCAGATTCACTCTCAGGCCACTGATTAACACCTTCAAATCATTTTTCTGCAAGTCTGGTTTTTTACGCTTTTTCCACCTGTGTTCTGCAATCTCTAATTATTTTTGGTGGCTATACAAAACTGGTGACTGGTTTTCACTTAAGGGCCTTTGCTTAACCACAGTTGGTCTCTGTATGTATACAACACAGCCAAACAACAAGAGAAACCCCTCATGGAAATCTTCTTCATGTTTGCTTTGGTGGGTCCTATAGGATCATGCCGCTCCAAAAGGCCCTGTTGCTTTTGGCAACAACATCTGCCTTGTGAGTTTGGGGCGAGTCTCTATGGAGTCTGAGTGCTATTAACAAGACATGAGGGATTTGAGCCAATGACTTCTCAATGTGGTAAACTTCATCACAGTAGTGAATCTTAAACTATGATGAAAGCTTTTTCTTTTAATCTGAGCCTCTATACTTTCAAACAGTGCCCTACATTCGTGGCATGGAACATTCATTGTTATTTTAGTTTAAGTGGGACACCCTGTAGAATTTAAGTCTCTTTTGTTATTATACTGATTTTTAGATAAATGCAGTGCTGCATTCACATATCAATGCAAAATTCACAAAACAGGATTTAAGCCGCTGATAATGGATCCCAAAATCCTGCTAATTACAACATACAGTGGGGAAAATATGCATTTGATAAACTGCTGATTCTGCACTCTTCCCACCTACAAAAAATAGGGAGGTCTGTATTTTGTATTGTAGATATACTTCTGTCAGAGACAGAATTTAAATTTCAGAAATGACATGATTTTTCAATAATTAATTTGTATTTATTGCATAAGATAAGTATTTCATCACCTATCAACCAGCAAGAATTCAGGCTCTCACAGACCTGGTAGTTTTTCTTTAAGACGTCCTCCTATTCTGCACTCGCTACCTGTATTAATTGTACCTGTTTGAACTCATTACCTGTATAAAAGACACCTGTACACACACTTAATCAATCACACTCCCTCCTCTCCACCATGCCCAAGACCAAAGAGCTGTCTAAGGGACAAAATTGTAGACCTGCACAAGGTTGGGATGCGCTACAGGACAGTAGTCAAGTAGAATGGTGAAGAGACACATGATGACTGTCAATCTTCCTCAGTCTGGGGCTCCATGCAAGATCTCACCTTGTGGGATAAGGATGATTCTGTGATTCTGAGAAAGGTCAAGAATCAGTCCAGAACTACATGGGAGGACCTGTTCAATCACCTAAAGAGAGCTGGGACCACAGTCTCAAAGATACCCGTTAGATTCAAATTATGCAGGGCATAAAAGGCCCCCTGCTCTCACCAGAAAATGTCCAGACCCGTTTGAAGTTCGCCAATGACTGATCCAGAGAAGACAGGGGAGAAAGTCATTTTTACAGATGAGGCAAAAATAGAGCTCTTTGATATGAACTCCACTTGTTGTGTTTAGAGGAGGAAAAAGAAGAATAAGTACCCCAAGAACACCGTCCCCACCATGTTTGAGGGTGCTTTTTGCATAGGCGACAGGATGACTGCACCATATTGAAGAGAGGATGGAAGTGTATTGTGAGGAAGGGTTGTGTATTGTGAGATTTTGGTTAACAAACTCCTTCCCTCAGAAAAAGCACTGAAAATGGGCTGTGGCTGGGTCTTCCAGCATCGTAAGGAACTGATACACACAGCCAGGTCAACTAAGGAGTGGCTGGAGTCCTGGAGTGGATTAGACAGTCTTTACTTGCACCCAATAGAAAATCTTTGGTGAGAGCTGAAACTCAATGTTGCCCAGCAGCAGCACCGAAGCCTGAAAGGTCTAAAAACTAATGAACATGTGAGTGGACAAGTCCATTGTCATCTAGGTCCTGAAGTTCCTGTCTGGAATTATGCATAGTTTGGAACCTGTAAGTTTGTAGCAAGTTTGTCTGATCTGTAGTAAGGCAAATGTACTATCTTGCTTCCTCTTTATCATTCTTCTGTATCCTGATTCCCAATACAAGTCGGACCTCTGCCACCTTCAGAAATTTCTAACCACTCTGTTATGCATCAAGTATGGGTGGGAAGGAGAATGCAAAGACCAAATGCAAAATTTCTGAAATATGCTTTCTTTAATATGTCCCAATGTTGGAAAACCTCAGTATAATAATAACAATAATTAGTAAGAATTATAGCTTCTACAGTGACTGACTATAATAATACTATAGTCATTTACTGTGTGCATCAGGGTGTTGGCCATTTTGTACCAGTTTAACTTTGTTGTACTCTTTGTAGTAGTTTGTTGGGGAGGCAGCATCAAAGAAGCAGATGTAAAAAACTTTGCTTAACACATTGATTAAAAGAGCTAACTCAGTTTTGGGCTGCTTACTGGGTTGGTTCGAGTTGGTGGTAGAAAAGAGGACACATCAAACTGACTGCTATCCTGGACAAAGTGTTGGACATTAATTAAGTAAATGTTATCCATTACTATAAGGAATCTGACATTAATTTAGGTATATATGTGCATACAAATGTATCATATGAATATGAAATACATGAGAAGCAAGCACACCAAGCAGGGTATAGAGTACACATTGTTTTGAACTTCTAACCTGTTGGACTACTTAACAACATTTGTTAAACGATTGATGCACAAACACTAACACTATAGTGTCTTCACTATAAATTGGTTGATTAAGCAAGTTAGATAATCAAGTTAGTTGATTATTTTTCTATAAATATAATAATAGGCCATTAGAAATACTGAAAAATAAATTATGGTACTTGATTCTTACGTACATACTTTTGTAATTTTACTTAAGTGAAGCTCTAAATGGAGGAGTCCTGCTTTTTAGTATTTGTTAGTAATATTTGAGCACTTTATGTCCACTTTAACTCAAGTACGTGGTTTCTGTACTTCATACAGCACTATTTAGACAACAAATCCCTCTTCCTACATAACATACTGGTCAGACTGTGGGATACTCAAACAAACACATTACAGTAACAGAACTGCTCCTCTGTAACAAGAAATTTGTATCAACAATGATCATACTGTTCAACTCGATTAGGGGTGCGCCCTGCGAAGAGCCGGTTTCTCCTCGTCTTGTTATTCTGGTTATTGTGGATGTACTTTATGTGGTTGTACCACTTGTGGTTTTGGTTGAGTCCTGCGTGTAGCATGCCCTTTTTCTGGACCTCCAGTAGACCATAGCGGCACATTCTGTTGGCACCTGCAACTCATTGAAGGCAATCAGAATGCTCCTTTAAGAAGCATTCCTGAGCATGACTGATTGCTGGGTTTGTTTGATGTTAATACTACCACTACAATTTTCCTGTTGCTTTGGATTCCAGAATTATGATGTGTTTTTGCAAGTCTGCTGCTACACCAACAGGTCGCTCTTCCGAGATTTTCACAAGTGTAAAGCGAAACCACTACTGCACTTCTTACGCTGGATTGGATTGACACAGCGTATATGCCCTATTGTGGATTTCACCCACTCACCACCTCCCTGCGTCATACACACTCGCTGCACCTGCACTTACACACCTTACACTGTAAATAAACTGCACCGTTTTGAACCTTAATCTCGACTCTGCTCCATTGTGTAAAGATTCTCCTAAGTCTAAACGCAACACAACTCCTCTTAACTGTGGGGCTGACAGTGATATATCCATCCATCTACCAACCCACACACCAATCTAGTGTGTTCTATGTTAGCCCAACCTCTTTGTTTAACTCCTGTATGCGGGTTAACATTAGCCCTTCTGTTTGTTTTAGTACTTTGTCGGTTTGGATTAGCACTTTGTCTGTTAGAATTAGCACTTTGTCTGTTTGTGTAAGCTTAGTCCCCATGTTAGCTTCTGTGTATTCCAGTCCCTTGTCTTATAAATGATAGATCTCTCCTGTGTGTATTAGTAATATTTATTAGCTGTCTAATCTTATTATCTGTCAGTGTCTGTTTCTTGTTAGCTTAGCTTCTTGCCTCTCTTTCTGTGTTCACCCTGCACTTTTGGATGATATCTTATAATAAACCATTCAGACTTGCACACATACTGTCTCAGTCTTTTTTGTTTGTACCAAACTTTAGTGACTGAAAATGTTTATGGTAATACAAGCATAAAATGTATGCTATACATTGTATTTATAAAATGTTTGGTAATGGTACATGGTAATGTATGGTAATACATTTACAAAAATGTATTGTCCAATGACAGTTTAAAGTGTTCAAAATGGTTATGAGCAAAATTTCCATCTCCAAAGTTGCTTCTTCGAACACACTGGCAATACAGTAGATACTGTGTATATCGTAGCGTGGCCTACCTTGTACAGTTGTATTGGATTCCCTTCATATAGTTGCAATATCATAAGTCAAGCCATAATATCCTGTTCCTGTATATAATGCAGTTTTAATAGGTTTTCTGATCTACCTCTACTGGGTTGAAAGTGCACCATGTACTAGGCTATATTATATAAAACATGTCATTTAAAAATTATTCTAATGAGCATTGTGTGCCCAGAGAGACATAAATGTGTATGTTTAATGAACACCCACTTAACTATGATGTAATTGATCAAAGAAGCTGTTCTCTTTATCCTAATGGCACTATTCCTTATAATCCTTTATGCAGAGACTTGCTGAGGATCAAAGTAACCAAGAGTTGCTCAAGGCTGTAAAAGATGTATTAAAATGGACCTGACTGACATATCAACAGGATGAAAATCATCAGATTTATTCATTGACAGACCATGTGCTTATTTGCAGGTCCTATTCATTCAAAAGCATAACAAGTAACCTTGCTTGTGCAGAAGAAAAAAAATAGAAAAATATATAATGAGTAACAATTATTATCTGGTGTGTTTTTGGCTCTGGTTTCATAAAAGGTGTATTTGTTTATTAGCTTATTTTGAAATGTAATTTATTTATTATTAGCCTGTTAGGGAATTAGGGAAGAAATCTGACTTTATCAATTTTGTTTACATCACCAAAGGGAACACATACAAAAAATGTCAAAATGATTGCAGTATGCTTACTGTAAATCATGGTGAGGAAAGGTACCAGTTATAGTCATTCTTCTTCCAATCTTACTATAGTTGGTATATTATCATAAAACGTAATTTACAGTACATTGTAATAAGTTAATGTTGCATATTATTGCACCTTAACAGCATATATGTAAATACAACACCAATTCCAATGAAGTTGGGACGTTATTTAAAAGATAAATAAAAATAGAATTCATTGGTTTTCAAATCCGACAAGATATTTAATATTTAACCTGATAAACTTTTTTTTTTTTTTTTGCAAATATTCACTCATTTTGAATTTGATGCCTACAACACTTTCCAAAAAAGTTGAGACAGGGGCATGTTTAACACTGTGTTCACCTTTCCTTTTAACAACACTCAAGTGTTTGGGAACTGTGGACACTAATTGCTAAAGCTTTGTAGGTGGAATTCTTTCCTGTTCATGTTTGATGTACAACTTTATTTGCTTAACAGTTCGGGGTCTCCGTTGTCATATTTTGCACTTCATAATGCGCTACACATTTTCAATGGGCAACAGATATCCGCACTCTTTTACTACGAAGCTATACTATTGAAACACATGCAGAATGTTAAACAAGGACGCCCCTGAAGAAGACATTTCTTGGATGACAGCATACAGTATGTTGCTCCAAAACCTGTATGTGCCTTTTGGCGTGCAAGTTACCCATGCCATGGGCACTAACACAGTCCCATACCGTCAGAGATGCTGGCTTTTGAATTTTGTACTGATAACAATTTTCTTTTCCTAATTGGTCTATAGGACATGACATTGATTCAAAATCAAAATCTCGACTGATCAGACCACAGGACACTTTTCCACTTTGCGTCAGTCCATCTCAGGTGAGCTCCTGCCCAGAGAAGCTTTCGCTTCATATGGTAGAGTTTTAGCTTGCACTAGCTTGCGATTTACTGTGTTCACTGAAAATGGTTTTCCAAAGTGTTCCTGAGCCTATTTGTTAATTTCCATTACAGAATAATGTTTTAATGCAGTGAAGCCTGAAGCATCGAAGGTCACAGGCATTCAACATTGGTTTTCGGACTTGTCACTTACTTGCAGAGATTTCTCCAGATTATCTGACTCTTTTGATGATATTATGGACTGTAGAATATGAAATCCCTAAATTTCTTGCAATTGCACAATGAGAAATGTTGTTCTTAATTTTTTATTTTTGTGGTGAACCTCACCCCATCCTTGCGTACAAACCAAATCATGACACTCAACACTCAAAACGCTTATTACACGGGAGGAAGCAAGTAACTTAGCAATTTGTGGGTGAATGTGTGAGAAACTAAATAGTAGGCAGTGATCAGGTGAGGGCAATCAGCAATCAGGTGATGGTGAGCAATTGTGTACGGGTGTGTGGTCCTCCAAGCCGGGCGCGGATGTGACAATATTCTGTTTTTATTTATGTTTTGCACATAATGTCCCAAGTTAATTGGAATAGGAGTTTTTGCCTGTAATTAATTAAATTTCAATTTACATTTATGTCATTTTGCATATGCTCATATACAAAAAGTACACTATTACAATATTGCAATCTGACATGTCACTGAAAAGAGATTACCATAGTCACAGTCATTTTATGCTACTGTAATGTAAATAGAAAGGGATTTTTCAAAGGGCAACTACAGGCAAATGATATGAAAATGTGTCACTGAAATTGCACTGAAAACATAAGTAGAATGCCACCATTTGCACAGTAATGCCACTGCCTTTTTAGTTTATGGAAATTCACAATAATTGCAGTAAGTTATGATACTGTTTAGAGGAAAGTCCTAACACCATCCACAAGAACAGACCTAATACTTTTTTTAACAAATTCACTGATATCAATACATTTACAAACAGCACGGAAGGTCAACCATATGTAACAGAGACAGAAAACATGCAAAACAGGCAAACAAATTAGTACTATTTACAATAGGACACAAACACAATTTACAGCTTGTTACAAAACATTAGCAGAATGTGATACACACAAACACACTTTTTTGCTCAAAATGTCTCTAAACACATCAACTAAGTTAGAACAGTCTCTCATCTGAGCATGAGTTAATGAGCAAGTGATCAAATGACCGGTAACGTAGACATATGCACATATGTTTGTCTCTCATTATGGGGGTCTTCCATTGACATAATTAGCCAATTACTACATTATCTTCATCTAAACCTAACCTTAACCCATTAAAAATCATGATCCCCATTTGGGGATTGGGTGCTTTACCTTGCCTACTGATGGGAAGGGATGGGATGTAGGCGGACAGAAATGAAGTAAAAAATGTTCAGAAAAAAATGTGGCAGTTAGTGGGTTAATCAACTCTTCTGACTCTTATAGTTTTCAATAGAAAGTTACAGTTTTTGTAAAAATAAAATATTCTTTGTTGAGACCAACAAGTAGAGTTTGAAGTAGAGTCTGTAATAAATACATGGCACACAAACACAAATGACACAAATTAAACTTCCACTCTTAAACTTGAACTCAAATCTCCTTTATAATTTTTTTTAATTCTCAAGACCTCATAAAACGGTGAATACATATAATTAGTACTTATGGCATGTTGTACCACAATGTACAACGGTACGATATAACTGTGTTTAACTTTACATTAAGTTGGAAACTTCAGGGCTCCCTGGCTGCTGATTTCAGTGTACTTCATCAAATCCTTATGAAATTGTCAATTGTCATGACTGTTTCAAAACCTTTTTCATACACCTGTGGTAAACTTACTGTCAAGCCTGAGTGTCCCTGTTCTAACTTGTATCAGAGTTCAACCACCAAACTGATCCAATCCATCTTTTGTGTTTCCTTAGGTTTACTCACTTAAAAATATATAACATCCTCTATATGATTTGTACAAAGAAATCCATCAGTTACTCACGCCATGTATTAGATCTTCTTATTCTCACTTGCTCTGGTTCTCAGTACTCAGTGCTATAGTTACATTCAAAAGCAATCTTTTTTTCTGTTTTCCTCTCTCTTTCACTGTTCTCTCCTGTCTAACACTGCTGAATTATTAACACATTCAGAATTACCTGCTGGAGCGTTCACATTTTGCATGGCCCTTTTTACTATGTTTTACTTACTCCTCTCACCTCCAAGGCAACTAGACCAGTACCATCCAAATCCAGTCTGAACTGAGAAACATTAATGAGAGCTGAGATAAAGTAGGGGGAATCCAACTCTTCCACAGAGCCTGCTAGGTATATTTTTCCTCACAGCTGACTGATTGCTTTAATTTATTCTGAAACAAATAAATGTGCCTAAAACCATGTTTTCCATTGGATCTACGTTCTACAAATGTAACATTATTAATTAACTCTTCTTACCACAGTAATTTAATTACAGGTATCCCCAGCGCTTGGGCTCATAACAACAGAAGACTTGATTAGTTTTGTACACAAATCATAATTTATTCTTTAAACATCCAACTAAGGTGGAACAAACTCAAACTCCCAACTTGGGTTTTAAGTCCACCAGTGTGCAAACTATCAATACCTTTTCAAAATCAACATAAATTAAGCATTTGTTTTATCTGTTTGCCATTATGCAAGCCTCGTATAGGAAACAGCTGTAAAAAACATATCCCCAACACCATTAATTATACCACCATTGTTGTACATATATAATCGCATCTCCTTATATTGTTATATATGCCATCTCACACAAGTATTCTCATCTATATAACTCCCGTCTTGTAGTTTGACATTTGTCTCTGTGGAGAAATCATACTTCAGAAACATAGGCAACTCCCAACTTGGGTCCAAATATGGCAATAAGAAGAAGTGACTGATGACCAAAAGTTGTTCATTGATGTCAAACCTATATATAAAACCCCAAATTTAACCATAAGCATTCAAAAATGTGCAGACGTTATTCTAATCTAATTTCATCCTGGAAAAGCATTTTCACCTCTCCAGCTCATCTCCCACAGCTGAATATTTGATGTGCTTTATTGGTGCAGCAATCATGGTTCATTATTTAGACGTCAATCCAAGATGAAACAAGCTCTTTCATTCAAATTGAGTATAGGTTTGCCAGTATACAATCCTTCCACAAGTGAAATTGTGAATACAATGACAATACAAGGAAATCATTCATATTGCATAATACAGATCTACTTCAACTACTCCCTGGAATGTTCTCACATACATATAATCACTTTCCAAATCCACTTGGATACCAATCAGTCTCAAGACCAGGCATTTAACAGAAACTCCTCCTTCATGAACTCTACTGTCTCATCCACATCCATCTAATGTCACATTTTCTGTTGATTTGAATGCAAACACTTTGCACCACACCTTGGATGTGGTCGGATTCAAACTACATACTCGCTTCAGTCTTCAGTGACACTATGCCTGATAGGATCTCTTCTGAGATAAAAGTATGCTAACAGGGCAACATCACACTGTTTAATGTATTTGTGCAACTGTTGGTGGTGTCATGAAACTCCAAGGCTGTTCAGGCCCTGTGCATATGTTTATGCATGCAGGTATGTTTCATTGAATCCGTACCTGTGTCTGATTCTTCACACCTCACACAGGTGCCTCATCGCCAGAGGCTTTTAAATGGTATAAATATAGGCTTTGTTCTACGTACGGCATGCAGGCAAGTCCCTTATTACCCCAATTCCAATTAAGTTTGGATGTTGTGTAGAACATACCTTAAAATGGTGATTTGCACTAATAAACTTTATTGTTTTTTGCAAATATTCACTCATTTGGAATTTGATGCCTGCAATACATTTTAAAAAAAAAGTTGGGACAGGGACAATAAAAGACTGGAAATGCTGAAAAAACACCTGTTTTGTTATGAGATGTAAAGGTTTTTGGTAGGACCCCAGTATGCAGGATAGACGTATCCCACCACGTATAATAATAATGGGGAAATAATATAGACAAACGAAAGGGGGATTAAGAGTGGAGCGTAAGGCCCCTAAACACAAAAAAACCCAAAAGGATGAAAGGGTGCGCCACGGTGTTGTGTCCCGACTGGGATCAACGCATGAACTGATCGAGAGAGGGTGCCAAAGCGCCAACGGGGCAGGTGTGCAGATAGCACGATTTGGGACGACTCCCAAGTGGCGAGGCACGGAGGTAGTGTGACCGCCAGAGGGCGAAGGTAAATTAGGAAAGCCATGCCGGGACACGTATAATTCAAACGCGCAGCCGGGTGGCCACTCCAGCCGGGGCATTTCTCAGAGGGCAGCCGACTAGAGTGAGTAGCCAGCTGGAGTAAGGCTCGTTGAGTACCGACTACGGAAGAGTGTGAGCTCAGGCATGCGAGGAGCACACGAGTATGGGACGGGAAACCCTCAAAGTGCCCCTAACATACCAAATACCTCGCGGGTTTCCCCCGTACGTGTCCATCGGCACTAAAAGCCCCCGGAACGTTACCATTATCCCTAAAGGTGCGCACAAGGGCAAGAGCGCGCCGATGGTCAGGCACGCGTTCCCGAATGGAAATTGAATGAAGATGACCTGGCCTCGAACTGCACTTAAACCCACGCCTAAATAGCAGGAGAAACAGCTGTTCGGAATCAAGTCGCAATTAGGATACTGGATATAAGCAGCCTCACCGATAGTTCTGTAATGGCGACCGGCAAGGACAGCTGAATGCCCCGAGGCAAAAGATAGGAACCCCAACATGTTTAAGTTCAAAAGCCAGCATCTCCGATGGTATGGGGTGTGTTAGTACCCAAGGCATGAGTAACTTGCACTGTGATGCATCTGTGATGGCACCATTAATTTTGAAAAGTACATACAGATTTTGAAGCAACACATGCTGCCATTCAAGTGACGTCTTTTTGGGGACATCCGTGTTTATTCCGTTTATCCGTGTTTATGGCAAGTCACATTCTGCACGTGTTATAACAGCATAGCTTCGTAGTAAAAGAGTGTGGGTATTCTACTGGCCTGCCTACAGTCCAGACCTGTCTCCCATTAAAAATGTGTTGTGTAATATGAAGTACAAAATAGGACAACGGAGACCCCAGACTGTTGAGCAAATGAAGTTGTGTATCAAGCAAGAATTGGAAAGAATATCACCTACAAAGCTTCAACAATGAGTGTCCTTAGTTCCCAAATGCTTACTGAGCGTTGTCACGAGGAGAGGTGATGTAACACAGTGGTAAACATGCCCCTGTTCCTATTTATTTGTAAAAACAATACAGTTTATCCATTTGAACATTAAATATCTTGGCTTCGTAGTGTTTAAAAATTAAATATAGGTTAAAAAGGATGTGCAAATAATTGTATTCTGTTTTTATTTCTGTTTTCTTCTTCATTGGAATTTGGGTTGTACTATGAGGATCTAGAAGCTACTAGCCTGGTCTTTTGCTTGCTCAAATAAGCTAATATTAAATATTTCAAAGTGTATTCATTTTATCAATAAATCTTTGTAGATAAATTGATATCGGCTATTTTGTTGTGATCAACTTTTAATATATATCTAAATATATAACATATATCTTAAATATAACATAAGCCATAACATTCTGCTGTCACAGCCAAACTCCCCCGGTCTTATTGTATTATGTATTTGACTTGTCAACTACATCCCAAGTGCTGTTCTGGATTCAGAACAGGTGACAGGAAAAGCCACTGGAGGTCATGATATCATGGTCATGCTACAATATTCATGCTGCAGAGTACAATATGTGCTAACAAGACATACATATATAACTTCCCCATATGATAATCTTTAGACTAGACCAAGAAAAAAGGCTATCTATGTAAAAAGGGAAAACCCATCCCTGAACTGAGGAGGGTGCCTCAGAGTACCATTTTAAAATGCCATGACTGAAGCTATTTCCTGATCGTGTGTGAATAGCACACATGGCCATTGTAATCATGGCAATCTGCATTTAAAACTTATTACTAGCTCCATTGCAGTGGTGTTGGTATTAGTCATTTTGCAGATGTGCTGTATATAAGCATGGGGAGGTTTTCCAACTAGCTGAGACACAAGAGATGAACTGGTTCAACTATCTGGAATTATTGAACAAGCATCATGACATACACACAGGGACACACAACTGACTGCATGATATTTTGACACACAAAATTTGGAATGTGGAAACCCAGGGATCATATGGAAATTTTAAGTCAGGCTTAAAAGCGGAGCTGTGAGGCAACCACTGTACAATACCATGCTGCCATAACTCTCAAATGTTCAGCTTAATTAATTTGGACAGTGGAGTCTACTAAATGATAACAGTACTAAGACATTATTAATAATATAATATTTAATCTCCCAGTGTCACTTCACTCATATAATGTAACGTCATAAAATGTAAACGTATTACAACTAAAAAAGATCTGGACGTTTATTTTGTACTGTCTACTCCCTTTTGTACATGTTGACAGGTGCCATTGTTATTAGCTTATGCTGAGTGTATTAATAGCTGCTGTCACTTAATGCTGGCACATGTGAAAACACATTACCTTTAACATTTGACAGATGTTATGAGTGACTTTTAATTGAGATAAAATACAATCCAAGCAGTTGGGGATTAAGATACTTGCTGTAGAACTCCACAGGCTGTCCTGAGATTTGCGATTTAAATTCACAACCCGCTTTAACCACTGAGCTACCGCTGTGCACAAATACACAGCATTACGCTGAAGAATCTGTTGCCTAGGCTTTCTATTTAACAGATGTATTTCACACATTACTCTTCTGAACCCATTATTAACAGTTTCATAGTAACAACTGTATAGTTTGATTCTGATCCAATAGTTAGCATGCTGAAAGGTTCAATTTAACACTATTATCAATCTGCTAGCTTTCTGACAGTGCTGTTGGTATATAATTTCATTATTTAATGACTAAACAGCTGTTCAGTGATATGCACAGTAATTAAGTGCTAGTTCCCTCTTATTTAGTGTTATTGTGTATGCTATAATGGGGCACTCATTTGATTTTGAGTACAGAGAATATAATATGTGTGAAATTAATAGAATACATGATGCCTGGGTTCCCTGAAACTCACAATTTGATGTCACACTTGGGTGTCAAACCCAGGCAGCATGTGCATAGCTCATTAAATATGGTGAGTCAAACTATTTTTGGACTTGAAATTAAAGAGCTCCGAGATGCACACTAGCAAACAACATGTAATGCATTTACATTTTATTCCCAGTTGGATATGCACCTGGTCTGAATGCTGTTGGGCAGATCAGTTTTATTATTGACTATCCATGTAGAAACCATTCTCTCCACATTTTCAAATAAAAGTAGTAAAAGGCTGTATATTAAAACTTGTGTGCTCTTTATTGCCAGGTAGTAAATGAGAATATCGCCAGAGAGGCACAATGCACATGCAATAAAACAAAATGAGCTCATAAAAGATAAGCAATGATGCATTGCTGAGGCAGATTAAATGAAAATCAAGGCACCAATAAGGCATGTAATAATATGCTTTATCATATTATGATATAACATTATGACGACGTTAGGGAACTATATTTCAGAATATGCAGATCATGTCTTCAGTTCTGGATGTTGATCATTTCAAATAACATTTAGCCTTTTGTTGCTCTGACTTTATTTAAATCTTACAATTTCAGTAAAAGTATATAAAGAAAAGAAAACTGTTTTTAAAGTCTAGGTCAGTAAATGAAAGGTGTGCTGCCTTGCAGAAGTGGGCATAGTGTACCATTGTTTTCTTTAGCTAAATGTCTTTTAGGATATTGAAGAACTGTAAATTGTCTAGTTTGTAGTCATTTAGTTGTGATGTATATAGAATGTAAGTGTAAATTTGGAATAAAGCCTCGAAAATCAGATCAGAAGTGGTATGTTCTGCCACTATAATTGGATTGTATGCTTTCTACCTGGTTCCTGTTCACAAACATCCATATCATTCTACATAGTATTTCAGATCTTATGCTTCAAGCAAACACTAGCCAGTTCTTAAAGGGGACTTGGGCTTTGAACCAGTTCTGGCATTGGCAGCATCAATAGATCTGTGAAAAGAAGTACTTGTAATGAAAACGCATCAGTGCCATGTTCAGCATCCCATAAACCAACTACATCAGCACCCGTAGCAAAACAACCCCCTGCGTGTGAGGTGGTGCTTAGGCTAGGTTGAAAATCGCTCAACTTCCCAATCACTCCCAGCGTGTGGCTTTTTGTGAGAAGCATAAAAATGACAGTTGCCAATACGGAAAGAAAAGCATAAGCGTCCAGTAAAATAATGTAGCAGTAATGTAGTTTTGAAATTGTGGCATATTAAACTCATTTAAATAGCCGTTGCAGATGCAGTTGGGTTTTTTTAAGACAATTGCGAGGAAAATATGCACCAGAGGCAACAAGCTAAAATATGTGCTTTAACACATACACACAGATGCACACATGCACGCATGCACACAGACACACAAAATGAAATATTTTCCCTGCTGCTACCAGTACATCATAAAAAAGGCTTAATCGTGCAGTTTAACACATCTAACAGAGATGCCATTTTTAGACTGCCTTTTTCTAGAAAATCACATAACATTTATTTAGCATTGTTGTTGTTTAACTTCTTTGAATTGTTTATTAGATAAAAATTGGTTACTGAGTAGAATTCATAGGTATTAATGTAGTCATTAATATATGCATTATCCTGTTTCAAGTTTAAAATAATATGAATTTTAAAAAAGTGTTCCTTACATTTGTTTTACATTTTGTCTCATTACAGACAGCATGAAAAGATGCTTCATGTTTTTATTTTCTGGTCATCTTCTTCTGCCTTATGTTTAAAGAGCAATGGTGGGCAGAGAATCTCCAGTTTGTCAAAAATATGTGAGAACAATATTGAAATGTTTAGAACCAATCTTCCTCAAAGAGTGAATTGAAAGGGATTTATTTATTTATTTATATTTATTCCAGTATAGATCATAAGATCATTACGCAATTCAATAAAATTACAGGGCACAAGTCCAAACTGAATGCCTGCGATCTCTGCTCACTCAGATTGCACTGTATCAAGAACATCATCAATGATCATTCATCAATAACTGATATAACTGCATGAGCAAGGAATTACTTTGGCAAACTTTTATCAAGCCCCACAATAATGATTTACATTCAAAAATACCTCTTAACCACGTACAGAAGCGTTGTCAACTCTTTGGGCTTGGAAGCACCTACGATAAACAATCACACAATGGAAAAGTGTTTTGCAGTCTTATGGATATTGTTTATTTATATTCTTTCTCTTTTTTTAATAAATGGGCACCGTGTAGGTCGACTAAAGCCCAGAGGAGCCAGCCAGGCTGTTATCATAAAATGAGATGTGGTAAAGTGGTAAAATGTATGTAATGTTCAGGGCCCTTGGCAAAGGTATTTTTTACTTCTGTGAAAGCAGCATTAATGCAGAAAAGTATCTTGACATTTTAAAGCAACATATGCTGCCTTCCAGGTCACATCCTTCCCAGGATGTGCATACATTTTTAACAGGACAATACAATACAAGCCAAATCAGAACGGTTTAGGACTGAAATATGTAAATCAGTCTTTTTGGAATCTGACACATTCACATTGGATTTCTACACATTTAAACAAATGCTCTGTTTATTTGTCATGACTTTGAAAAAAGTCTGTTATAGATGTGAGGATTGTGAAAAACCATTGAATAAGACAAAAACACATGGGTTAAGGCCTTGAAGAACAAAATTAGTGTTGCTCAGACTGGATTAAATACATGTTTCTAGCCATTTTAGAAGTAAAAATAGTAAATGTTTTATTTTTTAGATATTCAGGTCATTTAGTTCTTATCACATTCACTCATTCTGTTTATGCATCTCAATTGCTTCTTGAAACATTTTAACCACAATAATTTTGACCTCGTTTATATATACGCTGTATCCCACATAATATGTTATTCAGCTCATGACACTGACACCTGTCACGATTACAAGATGCAAATGCTGATATTTTATGAAATGGCATGATGAATACCCAGACAAGACAGACAAGATATAGGGCCAAGTGTGAACAGATAAGCACTTACAGGCTAGGCTAACACAAACAGACAGAGGCTAACAATAATGAAACATAGAGCTAGGATACACAGATGTGGGGAAAGTTGACAATACCAAGCCACATGAAGCACAAAATCAAAACAATGAACAACATTGTGTACACTATACAGGAATGCACAGAACTACAAACTACCAAAGGAATAAACACACACAGTACACAAAGCTAGGAACACATTGCACAACACAACTTCGGGAGTTAATGTTAAGAAAATATGGCTGTTCAACCATATAAATACAGCAGTGTAACTGGTGCAACTGCATGACACAGATCAATGTGGCTACAGGAAAGCAAAATGGTGGGGTTGCGGTTGTTTTTGGACATTGGTATCAGGCCCAGTTTTCTAATAAAAGTAAAAGTTTCTTAAGTTTTTTTTTAACACTTGTGAGTGTTCGATTATTGTTTCTCTGACAATGCAGAGATGGACATCATGGATAATGTGTGAAGAATTGGGCAGGGTGAGTCAGCTGTGCCCTTGCAGAAGACCGAAACAGCGTCAGAGTCTGAAATATTTACAATTACATTTAACACATACATATGTGGATCTAATGCATCTCAAGCCAAATCCTGAAGTGGTTTGACCAATCAAATACAAATTTGATATGAAGTCATTGGGTGAATTTACAAATGCATATTTTGTGGCTTAGTTATATCAGGCTTATCATTACCCTGGTACTCTGGATTCATAAAACAGCTTAATATAGACTGAGTAATCTTATCACAAGTTTCTTGTAGACCATACCTCCATTTCAGTGTTAACCTTTTACAATGCATAGTTTTCTTTAAGCTGTTTTAAAACATTTTGGAAACACTGAATAAAACAGAAAGGATCATATTGAAAAACTGTGGCAGTGGTGGGAGGTTGAAGAGATATAACAATATCTACAATATTAATATAACATCTAAATATTAATTTAACAATATGAAGTCAAAGTCAAAAATACAAAGGATGCAATCTAAGTCCTAGAATGATATATCTGCTTCAAAGAGACTGAAATGACTACTAAACAAGAGCCCGTGCCACTAATGAAGCTGGAACAGACAAAAAAGGAATTGAGCCTGCACTTGAACTAAAGGGTAAAATGAACGAAAGTGGGCCTTGGTTAGATCATGGATCACATCCATTGCTAACATGGATGCCCCAAGTGCTTTCTTTTTCAATCTTGATTGATCAACAGCACAGCACAAGCAGATGGCCTGTCTTTGCCTTCCAGATGGCAGAGTACCAGATGACATTTGAGTCTCAGATAACTCTGGAAAAACTCTTTACTTCAGTTGAACAGCTCAGTTCAGGACAGTATCCAGGCATAGTTAGCTTGCCATTGGAATTTTATAAGAGCATTTGGAATGAAATTAGGGAGATTCTTTCAAGTATTTCTGGCAGACTATTAGTGGGATGTTTATTTCCTATACATAATTTATTGGATATATGCAAATGTACAGATGTGTTTATTGTTTTGCTTTGTCTTGATCATGAGTTGATCACATACAGCATATGGTTTAAAAAGCTTTTTACAGTTGCTCTGTATTGTTGTTTCTTACAACAATTTCTTGTTTCTTGTTGTTATGGTCAGTGTTGGGATGATCTGGTCAATCTCTACTTTAAATGGCATTAGACATGGTTGTCTTCAGTTAGGTCTGTTAGGTAACTTTGCAGATTATACTTGTGGTTGACTAACTGGCCTTCATACTCCAGGAGTGTCTTAGGGTCCAGCAACTGCTCTCTGCATATGCAGCTGATGTACATCTTTTTTTACCAACCATGAACAATATATCAAACAGTGGTTGAGCCCCTTGTGCTATGGCAGAAAGCTTCACCTGCCAAAACAAATTATGAAAAATTGCAAGGCTCTAAGGGCACAGCACAGTAGAAGCAACAAGTAAAAGTGCTGCTGAAACCTCCAGAAAACCTTGGGGTAGGGAAGGTCTAAAGCATTTGCAAGTTTATTTCTTAAGAAGAGCTAAATTTAAAAATAAGAACTGGAACACTGTATCAGAACATTAAAAATGAATATGGTTGCTAACCCAGCTGGGTCATTTTCATGGATAAACTTTGCAAACATTCAAATGGCTGTGGCTTGAAAAACCCTGTTTCTTATGAAACTACAGGAAACTTAGCTGGTGGACTTTACACCATTTTACAAGTGTGTTTTACAGCTTATAAAGTATTTTCTCTAATTTGCCTGAAGCTGTCATATGGAAGAACGGCACTTTATTACCATTAAGACTTCCAACTTTAGCACTTCTATGTAACCAGCTGTTAATTGCTTTTTATATAGGGTGAGTAAAAAGTCACAGGGCATGTCACATGCTGCGTCATGGCTTCGACAACCATTGTTGAGGTTTCTTTGTCGTAGACAACCACTACATGTCTTTTCATCCACAGTCCCAATTTCTCTTAATTTGACTATGAGGGATGCAACAGTGCTGTGTGAAATTGGTGGTCTTTCTGGGTGTCAGTTGTTGAAGTCTGCAGCTATGATATAGCAGCTGCGTTCCCTGGACATCAGAATCGATAATTCGTCAATTTTCAGTTTCCTGTGACAAACAACAAAAGTTTTGAAATTTCTGTGTTGATAAGTTTTCAATCACGAGTACTTGCTGATATGATAAATTTTATGAGAAGTTCTGGTGTTCTTTTATATGCTACATGATTGCCATCCCATTGGAACTTGCCCTTGATCCAATTTGATGAACCTATTACTTAAGATGAATAATTCAATAAGATGAACCCATTACTTGTGGGGGTATTCAGACATGTCATTTTCCCTTTTGTTTCTGAAATAAAGGGTGTCCTTTTGACTCACCCTGTGCAATGTAGTGTCACATTGTGAGTACTAGACTGGTTATAAGTGAGAGGACTAGGATTACATCACACTGTCTGCTGAATAGGCTAATGACAGAGATATGGTGGCCATTACCAGCAACTCTGCAAGACATATCCACACCGAACACTGACTGTCACTGCTGCTGTTGAAGAATGGAGTAAAGATGATGAGCACTACTTGTCCTTTTCCATCACAGTACTTTTTTTTCTCAGTGAACTCGAAAGGAAAGTAACATCCATAACATTTGTAAAGGCATTTAATGCCCATCTGACTGGAGACCTATCTCCAGATGGACAGAGTGTTCAAGTACTGGTTCTTTCCTTATAGGCTGCTGGCAGTCCCTATATAAGCATCCAGTTGATAAGCACATTGCTGTCCTCCAGCAGAGGACAGTGCACGGGACAACAGTCACAAACAGACATCAAGTTTACCTTGATCTAAAGCATTAGGAGAAATTTGCTTTTCACTGTTAGAGTGAATCTGTTTGTGTGGTGCAAATGGTAAGAAATGTTTTTACTATTAATGTCCTGCAGCCTTATTTTTTTGCTTAGTTAAGATTTCTTTTCCTTTCAGTGTTTTGTTTTTGTCCTAAACATTAATCAAGGTGAAAACATATTGTAGTCTTGTCGAGTTTTTGAACTGGAACAGCAAAATGTTTGTCGGTGTGGTGGCTGCACCACTCAGGATAGAACATGCATATTATGCTGTAGTTGGACCAGATAAACACATATATTTGTTTATAGACATATGGGTAATTAATGAAGTATTGGGTATTGGGATCAGATCAGTTCTAATACTAACACTATTAAGCAAATTGGATGTTGATCATAATTAAATTGTGATTACTTTTCACTTGAAGCATGTCATTAAAAAATGTGGTAAACATCAAACAGAACAAATATGTCATGCAGGCAAAATCAATCTGAATGTTAGCATTATGTGCAAACATATTGGTTTAAAGGCAATAAGGGTGCATTTATACTTATATAATTTGGTTTATTTTGAACCAAAGTAGACAAAAATAAATTGGAGTATTTTAGTCCTGGTTCACTTAGTGTTCATACTGGCATTCTTACCATCAAACCAAAATATGTAAGCAAACGCATCTGAATAAGTTAGTGTACTGACTTATATGTGTTTTTTTTATGTATTGCAACCAATCTTGCCAAATTTTCATAACTTAATTGATAATGCTGTGAGCCGGCTAAACATGGGATCATGGGATCTTAATATGTGAAGGTATTTTTATCAGCTGATACCTCAAAAAATTATTTATTTATAATTATTTCTCCTTCACAAAAGAGCACATGCATAAAGTAATAAATAAAGTAAAATACAGTTTTTAATACAACTAGAATTGAAGTTTTTAATAACTGTTATATTTAAGCAATAGCTTTAGCTACTTGGCAACGGATCACCGGGTATTTGGCATTTGATTAAAACATATTTGGTTCTGGTGAGAAAAAAAAGTCATGTTTTATAACAAATATCAGCATGGTGAAAATTCTTCTCAACCAATCAGATTGTAAAGTGGGAACTAACTGTTCTATAATGGTATATAAGTTATATTAACATCTCCCCCTGTGTTTAGTTTGTTTCATCTAGGGTATTTCATACTACACCAGAGTTCATTTGGAACCCCTTGAATAGGATTTTGGTCTGCTTGCTTGGAACACACCACAGATTAGCTGGCACAATTTACATGTTCATATGAAACACACTAACAGTGCAATCCAGTGTAAGGTTTAATTGAACGAAATGTGCCAAGTGTGAACCCATCCTAACTTAGCAAGTGTGAAATCTGCCACCGCTGCTTCTCTATGGCGCTTTTTCTTTTTTCAGACTACAAGTCTTGTGCATGCATTTTCCCTGTAAAGTTACTGTATCAGCTTTTGAGCAAAACAAATCTTTCATACCTGTGCATTAATATAAATTTAATTTAGGCGAAAGGTTACAATTACATGAATTTGAATAGTGGCTAAGTATGCATAATAGGAGCATCTCATTTTAAAACTGCAAGATGATAAGTGCTGACTAACAACAATTCCTGCAATTTGAAGTTGTAATATTGTTTAAGAAATGCAAATGGAAAATGCAAATTAAAAAATACAGTGTCAAGTACATGTATTTAAACTTTTATTTAATTGCAGACAGTATAAACCTGGGATTAATTCTGGTTAACTTAATCTAATTTAAGGTCTGTAAAATAAAAAAAAACTTTACAGGGTAGAGCTAGTAATGGATTCCTAAAATAGGAAATAATAAATGTATAATAATTTATATTACAATAAAACAATATGGTGTTACGTCCACAAATGCCACTTTTCCACTGTTACTGCGCAAAAAAGAAACCTAAACTTAACCATGTCCAGAAGTGGTGTTGACTTTTCTGGGTTTGGAGGCATCTAGGATGGACCATTAGTGTAATATTCAGTGGAAACAGTGAAAATGTGTATTGTAGTCAGATACATCAGTAATCTAGATACTGGTATGGACAGTGTGCTTTCTATACAGAAGATGAAAGAGACAATCCAGACTTAAGTCCAAAAGCCAGGGATTGTCATGGGAAGCAGATGTGTCAGAGCCTTGGCAAAAGTCAAGAACATTTATGTAATGGCAGCATTAATGCAGAAAAGTACACTGAAATTATAGAGCAACATAATCTGCCCTCTAGATTACATATTTTCAGACAGTTTCCATTATTTTTCAGCAAGACATGGAAAACAAGCAAAATCAGCATTTGTTGGCAAACTGGAGATCGTTTTCCCACATTTGCTCCTCAAGGCTTCAGCCTTTTTGTGGACACTGGTGTTGTACCAAGTCATGATTAGAATCACCTGTTGGCATCCCCTTTTTGAAATCACATAATTATTTATTTTTTGCCTCATTACTAGCTATACATTTTCTCCATTTTTGGAACATGTTGCAGGGCTGAATTATAAGAAGTGATGTTTATTAACAAATGAAATTAATTGGACGAGAATATATAAACTGAGCATATTTTTAAGAACAGTTTATATTCACATTTATATAAAAAAATAAAGCATATATTATATATATCAGGCAAATTGAGACACTGTACATGAAAAAGGTTATAAAACCCTGTTTACTTCCTGTGTTAAAATCCTTCCTAATTAGATGATTAACTATCTACACTGCTGTGCATTTAATTGAATCTGATCCAATGATCCAAATCTATGTGTAAAAACCTGCCGAAGCCACTTACATGATCTTATCTAATCTAATTCAGTATGTTTTTTTTCTGTTAAAAGCAGTAACATCTACTTTTGCAATGAATTCTTTGTAAAATGCCAAAGTTGGCCATGAGCATTCAGACCAGCAGCAGTACATGCACACTGGTGCCTCATCGCATGGCTATGCGATTATTCTTCTGTGGCAATCAATTTTCAGAACTTGTTGATCCTACATTCCTTCTGTGCTTATGGATAGATCTGTTTTTTTGTTTCCATGGTGACCCATTCTCAGACCAGAGCTTTATTGTAGCGTACATGCGCTCATCCACGAGCACCTTTTATATGTTAGATAGAGCAAAGCACTTGGCCCAAGGTCATTTCAAAAAGATGGACACAAGCTCTAGATGCCAGGCTACAAAACTCCTCTAATTTGATAAAAAATTGAAAAAGAATATAACGTGTTACATAGTGTTTTGTTCAATGTTCTGATGTCAGTGTTTGCTTTTAAAGTGTTAATGTTTAGATGCCTTTACTTGCATTGTAAGAATGATTTTACAATGCTGTGTAAGCAATGTACACTACAGATCCTACAGGACATGAAATGAAAATTCTGTATTAGTATTTAGAAAACTTAATTAATGGCTATATCCATAACATGAGCAAGGTTAAAACTGCACTCATATAACTTATAACACTAACACTAAGGCAAAAGGAACAATTTGCATTAATTCTTTGGAAGATCGGAGAAAATAGTACCTGGAGTAAACTCACACAGACACAGATATTGAGACACTGGTGCTGCTAAAAAAACTATGATCAAAACTTATACCATTCTACTGAAATTAAACTTGAAAACATTATGTATAGGTATTTTTATCTAGAAAAATTCAGAGCTTTGCAGTGAAATGGTACATTTACTAGTAAACCTTACAATACTTAAAATTTGTGATACGATTTACTTTTGCTTTTACAAGCAACATAGCTTTCTGTATATTATAATTTTTGGTAGCTCCCACAGTCTTGTATACAATGTCTCCTTCAATTAGAAATGACTAGAAACAGTAATTTTCTAAATTTCTTAAAAAATTGTAAACAGTTGTCTACTGTAACTCCACCATATCTTAAATAATCAAGTTAAAACAACCCTGTTATATTTCTGAACAATAACAACTTAATGTAATATGCACTTTTTCTTGAATAACAATATAAAGCGTTAGTCCCCTGCAATTTAAAGAAATTTGTCTGTTCACTGACAATGGGATGTACACCTGTGAGCATGACATATGATTGTGTCCTCTGGCTTAAAAATATGCATTGACATTGTACGGCATAGGTGTATATATATATATATATAGCATTAAAAGCTACACCTAACAGTTGAATGGAAAGACCTTAAAAGCATACGGTCTGCAGTAGCCTAGTGGTTAAGTTACTGAACTGTGGACCTGATGGTGGAGGGTTCAAATCCCACCTCTGTGTGTGTGGATGTATGTCTGTGTGTGTTTCCATATCCTCTCTGTCTTGTTCATACAGGTGTGGTTTACTTACAGGGAGAGGTATCAAAGAGATAGGTATAAAGTTACTGGTGGTAGTAGAACGAGCAGCATGTCAGACTGTTTGGAATGTGGAATTTAAAGGCCAGTTGGAGAAAGAATGGCTCACTCTGCAGTTTGGAGTATGTTTGGATATATTTATTTGTGTTCCTTCTGTATGTTTAAAATGTATAACACATGCACAGCACATAAGATCAAGTCTTGTCAGGTCATGTATTTTCACTTTTTACAATGAAATATTGATTATAACATATGGATTTTATTTGATAAGAAAAGAAAACCAATTTCCCTTTTCAATGACTTTTTTATATTCAATACTAAACCTTTAAAATTTAACTGCTAACATAGTCACCATCATATGTGGTTATACATTCATTGAACACTCAAATTCCACCATATATTGCACCAGATCCCACAATATAGATCCACTATATGACAATACTGTTGAATCCTTGAGAAAGACCCTTAACTATCCAATTGCTTGAACTGTAAGATAACATGAGTTGAGGAGTTGCTCAGGAGAATCCTAAATGATTAAAATGTAAATTCTAAAATTTGTTCATTCATGCCATTATCTAATCAGTCAATCATGTGGCAGCAATGCAATGCATAAAATCATGCCGATATTGGCCAGTAGCTTCAGGCAACGTTCACGTCAACCATCAGAATAGGGGAAATGTGACCTCACTGATTTTGAGTATGGTTTAATTGTTGGTGTCAGAGGGGGTTGGTTTGAGAATTTATATAACTGCTAGCTACGCATGAACTTAACCTAATATTCACTATAAATAAACTCAAATTGTTTGACTCTTAACAGTTTAACTCTATCTAAGATAGTTTATTACTGTTTATTATCAAGTAATTATCTGGTTGAGTAGGATGGATGGATTTCCTGCCCAGCTTACAATATAATAAATTCATTAAATTAATAATAATAAAAATACTAAATATATATCATATAATTTATTTATACAGTTTGTAAATCTTTTATCTGTCCCTAAACTTTAGTGTTGTGGTAGTAACAATTTTAACTTAAGTTTAAGCAAAACACAGCTTTGAACAACTATACACACAAAAACTTGAAACATATTTTATTTTAAATACAAATATTTACTTGATTGCAGAAAATGTGGCATGTGGGACACATCACAAAAAGGTGGAATCTAATTATGCACTAATGTCTCACTTCCTAGTCTAAAATGTATACTGTATTATTATTATATGTATTATACAATTTAAATGGAATCACTATTTAAGAGTGGACATTATGTGTATGTCTCAACATGCTTAAACCAGTGTGGTTTGGCAGTTTTGGATGACCATACACCCTACCGAGTATTCGATGTGTGGCACTTTCGTCCAGTTTGATGTTTCTGTTCACCCCCATGAATATGCCACTTGCTACTCAATCACAATAACCACTTTCTTGACTTTTCATTTGCTTTTCTGATTAACTTTTTTAATAAAATAAAATAAAATGCTTAACTTTTTTTAATCATGTCATATTCATTTTTAAATATCCCCTAATTTTTGTGAGCAGTGTATTTTTTTATTTATATACTTTTTATATTATATTTACTAATTTATTATTGTTAGATGTAGGTAAGCATGTGATTATCATGCTAAAATAAACTAAAAAAAAATAAAATCTCATCCACTCAAACCTCCTTCAGCACTGGTTTGAACTACAATGTTAGAGAATAACCCATGAAAAATGCACTTTGAAATTTGACAGTAGAACCATGAGGTGGCCATCGAAATCCATGGTAGAGCTCTGAAATATTTTATGTCAGTTCATTGTTAACCAAGTTTACAATTGTACTATATTTCACAGTAGAACCATGAAGTGGCCAAATTATCATCAAAACTGGTCAAACGGTGAAACTTCTCATTAAAACTGTCAAGCAATTTACAGTTGCAGTTTTATTGTCAAATCTCACATTACATTTTTTCTAGGAAGTACGAAAAAATGTCTCTTCCATTTCAACCACACAGAGCTAAAGCTGAGTGTAATAAGTATTGATATTTATACAAAACAATTAAAAAATGAAGACAACTTTCCTCCACACCTAGTCTTTGGTGGTTATTGGCATTGCCCTAGGCAAAAGCCATGGGATTTGAACTCATAACCCTTAGGTCACTAGCACTGAATCTTACTTGCTCAACTCACATTGCCTCATTTAAATAATCAACCTCTTGGAACTGTGCATGATATGCTAATAGAGCATTCAAAATTAGCCTAGTGAATTTTGACTCTGTGGGTGCTGCATGAGTGAGTGACTCCCAATCACAGAGGCTCCTGGCAGCAAAATGTATTATTTGTCCTCATTTGAAGGCACTCTTCACACTGATTGCTGAGTGACTCATCATTTTGAAGCAAACTGGCTGCTACATCAATCTTTTTCCATCCAACTGTGTTTCCTCTAACTACCGGAGAGAAAAGAGAAAGGTCAGAAGAAAACATGCAACGTCGGGATGTGGTTTCTTGCTTTGAAAGCAAGTGACTTTATGAAGAAAATTACAGCTGAGTGCATCATATTTAAATGAGAGGCTTGTTTTAAAAGGCAGTATTATAGGATATGGATTGCAGTAAAGCACTTTAGGTTGTAGCTGTATTATATCTGGTGTAGTAGTTTCATCCAAGCAGCCAAGCTCAGGAATAATAATACGGAAAATTGTCTATATTTTTAGCAAACGAGTTGCATTTATTTTTATTATTTATGAGGATCTTGTTTTATATTGTTGACTTAAGTAGGTTGTATTACCATGCATATCAGGATCAGCTTCATCTGACTCATTATTCAGTGTAGGTGTTTGCTTATATCAGCCATACAGTTCTGTACGTCATGGATTAAGATGCGTATGAATATATTTTCTCCATCTTAAAATGTGTACTGATCATGTTTGACAGCTGTGTGGTTATTATTGATTGCCCAGTGTAGCATAATGAATGTGAAATTTCTTTCAAACAAAAGGTGACATTTAAGTGAGTTAGCAGTTAAAAATATGTGCTTAATTTGACAGGTTAACAAGCAACGCAATGTCACCTGGCACCTTTTGACAGATTCCTTGAAGCCTGAATAATTCCTGTGTTTGAAATGCCTGCATTTCATATAACACAAAGAAAGTCGATAGAAGTATATTGGCAGACACACTGACAAGATCGATAATGCATTGGCATGAGTGTATAGAAGCAAAATGCTGACATTATATTGCATTTGCTGTTTTGAATATAATGTTTTGCTTGAAAAACACACATCTTTTTTTCTGAAGTAATGCTTATTTTATATGAACACTGCGTTTCCTCTTAGTTGTTCACTTTGGTTATCATTAATTACGACTGCTTTGCCTTGGCTTATTGACCTCATTGGCACTGGGGAATTTCATAGGTTGTGAGGAGCCCATAGAGTCTGGCCTGAAGCCCAGTTTTTTTTTTCCCATTTGGTCATCTGCAGTGTGTTTGATGCATGACAATTTAAATCCCCTCTTCTAATTAAATGCGATCTGCTCTTGAGCTAAATGACATTTTAACAGAAGGCTATCAGGTACCTTGAAGACAAGGTGACATTCTGCTTTCCATTATACAGGATTAGAACAGGTGAGGAAAGTAACACATCGTGGGTCCATCAGCAGAGACTTTTTTTATTTTATTTTTGCAAAATCAGTAATGGTGATGTGCAGTCAGCTATAAGGAATCAAAAGGATTTGGCATTTAATTCTCAGCTTAGTCGCTACATCCCCAATGTCAGCACAATGCAAAGTTCAGCAGTACATCATTAATAAAATAATGTCATCACTCGCAGCTTGCTGGGTTAGGTGAGCATAAAGAATTTTAATTTGTGGTCAGTGTTGGGGCCGTCCTTGATGTACATGTTTGACCTTTTCAGTGTTTTTCATGCAGAATAAGTGAATGAAAAAAGAAATAACCTAAAATGTGTTGTGGATGAGCACTATCAAGAATTCTTGTACCAATTTGTTTTGCTCCTGATGTGACAGTGCTTCTGTCTGGGTCAGGCATCAGCAATGCATCAATGGTCATTACTGAGCTCCGTGATGAACTGGTGATTCTGTGCCTGGGATAGGAACCAGGAAAGGTAAATTTAAACATGATGAATATTATTGATTGTGAACTGCGTATATCTGCAGCAATAAACCAACCTTAAATTTGTGTGCTTTATTATTCCTCCTTTTTCACGAAGAAAAATGTACCTAATATTGTAATATAATTGGTGAGCTATCTCTGTCTGCATCTATCTATCTACCTATCTATAGAAGTGCATATTATTTTATTTATAAAATAATTAGACATCTAAATAAGAGTAAAGGTTTCTGTTGGTACATCTGCTCAACTAACCAAATACAATTATTAACCATAACACTGGGGAACATCATTAACTTTTTTATCCGAAACTTAAAAAGGTGGACCTTAATGTACTGTTATACTGAATTTAAATTCAGTATAAAACTTTACAGCAAATTGAAATTACATCTTCATAATTAAGATTGTTTATATATATATATATATATATATATATATATATATACACACACACTCTTTATTCAAGAAAATTAAATATAATAGTCACTCAGTATCATGTCTTCAGAAACTCTGGCACAGGTAAAAATACACAAAGGCACTACCTTATACCTGAGCTGAAAATACTGTAATGTTTGGGTAGAAAAATCTGATGGAGAACAAACAGGTTTGCTCATTGTGTGCTCTTTATTGAAACACCAGCACAGACAATAATACCACTGCTTGCAAGAGCTTTTAGAACCAGTCTAGCACTATATATCTCACCATCCCTCTTTGACACTACCACATATACAGCAAACACATTCTCCAAGATGGTAACTTCTAAGGCGTACCTCACTCACACAAACCACACCCACAAACATACCCATAAGTCCTGCACGCACCATAAACACTTAACAGCACACACAGACAACACGTACCCAAAGGAATAAGATCAGCGAATCACTGCAATGATCGCACCAACCAGGACGGCCCCTAGCTGTGATCAACGCTACACTATACTGCTCCATAAATTTTTACAAATTAAGTTCTAGTGTGCAACTGATACAGAATTGCTGTTTTTGTGTCCCAAAATGCTCAGTCTTGTTTCTACAGGACCATGGTGACTCATTTAGCTAGGCTTGTGTTTCCAAGAAATCATGTTTGGATCCAGTTTGCAAAATATATAATGAACATGTATTTTAAACTGTAAACGTATTTTTGTCTAGTTAGCTAGCCATCAGTGTCTATTTGTCTTTCTGCTGAATATAGCTGTTTTTTATATCTATTTGCTCATTTGTTATTGTTGTATATAGGTTACCATGTAGAATACCATGCTAAGATAAACAGCAGACTCTAATTTGGCAATCCCTGTGCAAGCATTTCAGAGTATCAATAGCAGCTCATCAACTCAACCTCCTTCACCACTGTCACTGTGACAATACATCAGCTAATACTGTATGTGAGTTTGAACGCTGTAAAAACATCTGGGGTTTTTCATGTTGCATGCCTTTTACTGCTTTTTATGCAGATTAAGTGACTGATTCAGATTCAGAAAACTTTATTCATCACCTAGGGGCAATTGAAAAACTGGACCAAATCAAGTATATACATGTATTTTGTAATAAAAATGTGGTGCTGAATTCTGACACCTTTTAAAATTTAAAATCAAAGCAGTGCATTTTCAAACTGATTTGAGGTGGAAGACTCTGAGGCTAATTTTGTTGAGCTTCTTATGACGTACAGGATTGATGTATATATATCATGTGTAAAGATGTGCAAGTACAGTGGAACAAAATAAGCAATGGGTAATATAGACATTTTAAAAGCACACTTAGATTCAGTTTACAAAAATATGTAAGAAACAGGTTTTATTGCACAGGATGAAGTAGTTCTCACTATTGGCTATAGGGGTATTTTTCTGAGCACTTTGTAGAAAACCGAATTATGTATGTATTTAAATGTATTTATTTATTTACTTGTTTCTTATTTTCAGATGTAGGTTAGTGCTAAGACATTCTAATATCTAATTTGGCCATTTATGTGTTTAAGCTTTTCAAATTACTAATGGCATCTCATCCACTCAACATCCTTCACCACCGGTTTGAAGTATTTGTGGAAAGAACCAGCTAATATGTAAATTTCAATGCCATGCAAATATCTGTGTTTTTCATGTTTGTTGTACCTTTTCACATCTTTTCACACTATCTGTGAAGTCTTAACCAGAATGAATGCCTTATATGGTGGCATATTCACAGTTGTTGCTAATTTAGTGGTGGCAATACCATTACAACAGTTGCCAGCCTTGAAGTAGAGAAAAGTACATGTGGGCTGCTAGAGCAGGCAACAGGAAAGATCAATGAAGTACAAGGCCCTTTGGTGGCATTAGGCTCTAAAGAATATTCTACATTCCATCCTTTGTTATTGGGGCTCTAGTCTGCTAACTCTGGGGATAGAAGGGAAATATTTATCTATATAATGTATACCAATCAGGTTTGATAGTGGTAGTTCATGAGGTTCTGAGGAACATTTCTGCAGCTGGCAATGTTTCTTTGGGGACTATCTTCCAAAGTCTGGAGTTATTAGGTTGCTGTTGAGTCCAGAACAACCAGTCTCAGACACTTTACTTTCTTATAATAGCCCATTTTATAGCTATGGCTCAGTTGTTTTGATAGCTTTTTCAAAAGAAAATGCATGTGGCTGTGCATTTAAATAAGTTAAGCCTGTTAATAGAGGGCTACACACTGAAATTATGCCCACAGCAAAAGGCCTCTGTTCCTCAGAACAGCATCGTATCTTCTCATGGTCAGAATACTTGTATTGCTATCTTTCACATTAAACAGTACAAAATGAGTGAGCTCATCAGATCAGTGGGGATCAGTGGGTACTTATTTGAGTAGATGGAGGGTCCTGATACATTTCTCAGCTGGTTTCATTTTATGATTGTACACACGTTAGTCTACTGCATAGTATGCATGTTTACAAATAGGCAAAATTAGAAGCAAAAACAGTCCCAGACACCTGAGGGTTAATGTTTATGGGCTTTCGCTCTATAAAGGCACAAATTATGAGTTTTCCTTGCTAACTACCACTTTGGAAATGTTAGCAGCTGTTAGCAAGAAGATTAGTAGCTGTAGGTAAAATGTCAAGTCCCAGCTAAAATTGCTGTAGACAGTGATGGACCATTTTATTGAAGCTGACCAATCGCAATTTGCAAATCAAGCAACTGAAGTGTTTCTTATACATTTGCAGCCATATGTAAATGAACCATTCAATAATAAGATCTTTCATAACCGCAAGCTGATCATCTGAAAAGGTTTTCAGATTTTTTTAACCTATTTCTTTACAATTTGCCTTTAAATGTACATGTGAAAATTTACTGAAATTTGTATTTAAATGTGTTACCTACAAACGTTAAGTTCTTTTTATTCATAAAATTAATGAAGCATGCAAACTGGAGTATATATACTCTAGGTGCAGCATTGTAGAGAAATTGATCACAGTATAGCACTGAGGCAGTTTACTAAGGATCATGTATTTTATGTCTACCTCCAGAGATGTGTCTAATCTCATTATAGTGATCCAGTTCAACTTGGTACAGGAAGATCAAAGAATCTTGAATATAAATGGATGTAACAAATCCAGTCCCAGTGGAAACACATGAAGAGCAATGCAAGTTTAACGGATGACATTCACAAGTTCAGTGGTAACAAGTAAATTGAACGAGAAGGATTATGATGCTTAACATACCAACATCAGCTACTCAGTCTGCCCTTTTAATGACAGCATAATTTAGTGTTCACCTTGGGTGACTGCCATATATTTTAGTTTATGAGATCACCCAAGTAACCTCAATCATTCAAGTGCACTTGGTGTCTTTGCTTCAGTGCCTATCTCCTTCCCTCTGTTGCCGAAATGCTGGTGCCACAGACTCTGCAGTTGTCTGCTCCTTTTTTCCTCTGGAGACTTTTTCCTCTGCCTTTGAGTCTGTGGTTCACAGATGTTTGCTCACGAGTCCTACAACATTCTTTATTTTGCAATAAATTTCTTACTTTTATTACTAAGAGGTTTTTTCCTTACATTAATGATATAGAATGTGCATCCTCGAAATTACTGGGTTTTGTTTGTTTGTTTGTTTTGTTTTTGATCGTTTTTTTGCAGCAAGGTCAATTCATGCTATTAACTACTAACCAGATTAATTAAGCTATAGCCATTAAACCATAAAGCCCCTAACCTATGAGTCTGTTTTAAATGTTTTAGTATATACACAGTATGTGACATTGCATACAGTGCACTCTGAGTGTATGTATCATGAGGAAATGTGGAGGAGATTTTCAGAAGCCTTTTTATAAGAACACTATTCATATTTTCTCTCACAGTGTGAGATAATGTTGCTCTTTGATTTGCATTTATTAAAATCGCTTAGCTGTGTTTTCATTGTTTTCAGATAGGGAAATATATTGTCCCTGAGTGTGAGAGGAGCAAAGCAGCACAAGTGACATCAAATCTAGTGCCAATTCCTAAACAAAGCTCTGAATCGGATTACAGGGCATCACAAAGGTGCCATCTGCAGAGAAATAAAACATGAAGCCATGTCTTTATGTTTGCAAAATTGGAAATTTGTGTTAAGCTATTCTTTAAGCTTTTATTTGTTTGTTTTATGCAAATAATGTCAGTGATCAGGGCTATGATCAGGGTTATTATTGGTTACTGTAATACGTATTGCACTACTGGTAGAATTAGACAACAAATGACATATGTATTTGTATTTTTATATTTGTTTATGCTATCTCTATCTATCTCCTATGTCTGGCCTATATTGCACAACCATGACAGCCAAGTGTCACCACATTTTTAGGTCAAATAGCTTTAATGTTAATGTACAGGAGCGCTATCCTAAATCACTGCAAGGTCAGACATGCATTGCTAGTTCGACTCCCTTAGCGGGACCTGTCAGTACTCCTGCCTCTGCAGACAGGAGAGGATCTCTGCATGATATTGGAAAGCTCAGTGCTTCAGACAATGTGTTGCATATCTCAGCCCAGTTTTTTTATGAGCATTGCCATGTGCATTCATATAAGGTTGAAGCATTTTCACTTTTGGAAGGTGAAGGTTCTGCATAGAAGCACAAAAAAGAAATGAGAACCTACTAGAGAAACCTCAGAGGAGGAATGCTAAAGGTTTTTGCTACCGGTATTAACAGCCATGTGGCATACAAATTAAAATTAATATACAAATGTACTGTGTATATTATGTGGCGAGCTCATACTGGATTCTAAGCACTGGCAGTTTCCTGATTTCCTGTGTTTTCAAGATAATGTGAGAACAGATAATATGAGAACATAAGAAAATTTATTTAACATATCATGCTTTTACCTTCTCATTGTATGAATATGACTTGTGTTAACATGATCTGGAGAGTGACTTAGAAAAGTCTAGGATTAAGTAGCACAGAAACTGTTGATTGTGTGATGTACTGCAAGAGTGGTCTAAATCCAAAATCGAATTGCAGAGCATCTATGTGTCTGTTCACTTGCTGATGTTGCTACATTGCCACCTAGTGATAACCACACTCCCCTCTTCACTTTGTCATACAGGAAGTATGTGATCAAAATGTCTTATCTAGAAAATAGGGCTTAAAGGATTTGCCATCTTCCATTATGTGCAGTAACTAAAATAATCTTTCCAATGTTGCAAGACTAAGAATATGTAAATGGTTCTATAAGAATGACTTTTACAGGCAATGATTAAACAAGTTAATATTTCTACTGAGTCCAGTAATCTTAAAATGTCATTGTTTACAGCTTTTTTATTCAGCACTCTAACAGCATGTCTACTGGGAAGTCAATTGGATTTAATTAAAAATATTTAACTTTTCAGACAATATTTTACTTGATTTACAGAATATATTGCTTAAGAGAAAAGCTTATTGCTTGCTCATATATTGTTTTTGAAAAAAATTATGACTCTACAAAAAAAGAAAAAAACATTTTTAATAAGCCATTAACTCAGGGAGACACTATTAGAGAATAAATCATATGGCACTCCTCATGTTGGTCACAAACTCCTTAAAGGTCTGATGAAAATGCAGTGGTTTGTGTAACATTTTCTATATTTTTGCATAAATATGACCATACTTTTTTTACTCACCAACCGCTTTATAAACAATTTAATGCATTTAGGCATGTAGACACGACCTTTCTACATGACCTTTCAAACAGACCTGCCGAAGTTCAAACCTTTTAAGTGACCTTGAACTTGACATGGCTGTTGATGCAAGACAGGCTGGTCTGAGAAATTGATGAGCTTCTGTGATTTTCATGAACATCAAAAGGGTTTCCAGATAATTATTTACAAAAGAGAAATATACAGTGAGCAGCAGTTTTCTGGGTGAAAATGCCTTGTTGATGCCTGAGGTGAAGGGATAATGGCCGAACTGTTTTGAGCTGATAAAAAGGCAAAAGTAACTCTAATAATCACTCTTTACAACCAAAGCATGCAAAAAACCATCTCTAAATGCACAGCACATTGGGCCTTGAAGCAGATGGCACTAGCAGAAGACCACAATGTCTGCCACTCCTAAGGCTACTTATCACACAGGCTCACCAAAATTGGACAGCAGAAGACTGGAAAATTATGCCTGGCCTGATGAGTCTTTATTTCTTTAATATTGGGTGGGATATTGTCTTGTACCAAATGTTTAAATGCCACAACCCATCTAACTATTGTTGCTCTCTGCCAGTAACGCTACATATCATTTCATTCATTCAACAACTGACTGGGGGATGTTGTTCCTCCAGTCAGAGGAAGAATAGACCATAATTTATGATAAAATAATGTAGAACTCAAAGGATTTAGATACTTTTTAGCTCCTCTTCATTATAGATGTATTGGCACATTGTATGTCTTCATGTTGAGAGACATGATGCCAACACAAAAGAGTCAGTTAATTTGGATCTGATCATGTCTCTCAACATGAAGACGTACAATGTGCCAATAGATCCAAATTAACTGACTCTTTTGTGTTGGCAATGACATGCAGCATGACCAGTAAGAAACCAGTCACATTATTTGTGGTCCTCTTAAATCTATGTAATTATATTTAGAATATATGTTTAACATTATAGTTTCATTTCTGTGAGAGCACACTTGGCCAGAAATAACAAACAGCCCAAAACAGCAGGACATCTGTCCATGGGGATATAAAATAATTTAGTTATTGGACATAACTCATGAACATCTTGCTGTATAATTGAAATCATCTCAAAATTACTTATAATGCAATACAATGTAATGCAATGCAATGTAAATTATATCTAAATAGTTATTGTACTGTAAATTAGGAAATAAAGATGAGAAAAAATACCGTATCTGAAAATATAAGAAGTGAGGTAAACAGTACTTAAACAACAAGTCCTGGATGGAGACTGAGTATTACGTGAAGTTGCTGGAAACTACAGCATATGGCAGCAGTCAATGCATTATTTGTGTAGTGTGTTTTGGTGTTTGGTGCAGTCTAAAACAAGGTAATAAGGGTAAAAAGTCACCTGGATCGTGTCTGTCATGAAACATGCCTCTCTAAGTGTCGTCAACAGCACAGTTTAAGCTCCACTTCAAGCCACCTGTTCTCAGCAGGGTATGCTTATAGCACTTCATTCTCATGAATGTTTTCTTTTTTTTAATAATAATTTTGATTTGTGGGTAGTTGAATGCGCAGATTCTGAAACACAGAGGGCTGACTGTACTTTAGATTACACTGCAGTAATAATATGAGTGTAGCTCAAAACATCTCTTCTACCATTTGTACTGGCAGTTTGAAATTGTTCTATGCTTTGTCCCTATGGAAAGTAAGCAGCAATTTTTTCTCCAATGCACCATCCAAAATGGCAGATGGTGTCACTGTACTGTGCCTGTTTCTAAGTGCTTTGTGAGACCAGTGATTGTTTAAAGTTTCAAGTCACGAAACTGGTTTAAATTATTTAATAGGAATAATTTAGTGTGACATGAATGTATAATTTCAGTTCTGTACATGAACTTATTCAGCCTGACCAGCTACAATGCGCTTTTTAGAAAATGGCAATGTAACCCTTGTAGAGCTCTAAACACGGTTATCATATACATCATTATCCTATTTTTACTTAAGCCAATAAAATACTGCTGTTGCAGGAAGAGGAGAATGTTGCTACGGCTTAACCTTAAGGCATGGAAATTGAAATTACTCAGTATGGCTTTTAAGAGAAGAAAGAAACAGTATGATCCAGGCTCCCTATGAGTTCGACCGAAAATAATAATACAGTTCTCAATGAACACCAAGTGAGTGCCAAAAGTGCAAGTGGAAGAGCAGAACATCCTATTGAAAAGAACTGCTCTGCATGTAATTGAATTGATAATGTGCTTTAAAAAACTACAGCAGTTCAGATAAAATATTTTTTCTAATGTACACATATTCCGTCTTGCTACTTTCTGCGGTGAGATGTCAGCGTTGTAGTGTACAAGTGTACTGAAGAAGGGACAGATATAGTGATGAATACAGAATATAAATAGCTATGCAAATAGCTATGTATGAGCTTCAATGTAGCATTTTATTTTCACCAACCAAGCCTGCATAATTGCACTTGTACTGCCATTGCTGGAAGCTGTAAGGATGGTAAGTAGAAATAGCTTGATAATAATGAAATGCACAAATGGTGTGGAAGAACTGGCCTATACGCTATAAAATCCAGAAGGTGAAACAGAGGTGAATGTACACATGATGGATGATGAGTAAATTCTGAAGTGATAAATACTTTGTTTGAGCTACACCATTGCTACCTGACATTGTAGATCCTCCATATAATGGAACTGCATTCATTCCATGAGGTCCTGTTGAAATAATCAACAAACAAGGCGTTGAACAAGTCCTTCCAGTTAAAAGCATCCAATAAACAATTACCTGTCAATGCTAAGCTATAAATTGACGCCACTCTCTAGTGTGCTCATGACACAAGCCTCTCACAGATTCATATCCACCACCAGTCTCAAAAAATTACCTATACATTCTGAATTTGCCACTGACACTTGTGGAGCTCTAAATTACATGCAGAGGTCATTTATTGGTCTGTCTGTACTTAAATTAATCTGGGGTCATAAGGCAACATCATACATTTAACAGCGGGTGCTAATTGACGAAGGGAAAATATACCCATATTAGTATCCTGCTGAGGCTCAAACATCTTTCGGCAGTCAATGTTTATACTGTCAATGTATGGTGCAAGCATGAAAATAACTTCTCCAACTTTTTCTTGCATATTTTTCAGTAAATGTGTAATATACTTAAACAACTTTTAAGTTTAAGTTGATGGCCTGATGTTAGATCTAAGAGCTACCCCAATACAGTCCTATGACACTAATCTCGTCAGCCTATGCTCCCATAAAACATGGTAATTTAAGATAAATGCTGAAAAATAACTTTCTCAACTTAAGATACCAATGTACATGAGCAATCCATAGGCAATACTGGCAACAAAAAGAACAAAACTTTGAAAGGACCAAGACACAAATTGGAAACCCTTTCTCCTGAGGAACTACATTATACAATCTTGAGATAATAAAGTGGGTTAAATAAAACTGTATTACTGCAGTCAGCATCCATAGACGATCTTACAAAATGGAAGCATCTGGGTGTCCAGGTGAGATGATTCACTGCATCAGGTGGTGCAGATGGCTGCAAATGAAGCAGAGTACTGAGTCTCTTGATTGTTTTTTGAAGGCTTTAAAAGCTAACAAATGAAAAACCTAACAGAAAATTGTAACATCATGTCAAAGCAAATACAGTAACTTTTGTTTCATACAGAAACACTGACTTCTGGGTGCACTTTCTCAAAGCAATAAATGTCTGCCTGCATGTTGTCAAATATTTCTGTCCTTGGATATCATATTCCATTTGCTTGCTGGTAAAGACTGATGCACTAGTCACAAAAAATAGGGGATATTTAAAAATGAATATGAAGGAATTATTATAATAGATTAATAGATTTTATTAAACAAAATAATCAGAAAAGTCATAGAAAGTGGTTCAGTCACACAAATGAGATGTGTAAGTGATTGCAATATTGGAACAAAATAATAAGTTTATTGGGAAAAACTGTGCAATTGAAAGGGTCCTCTAGTACTCTCTTCAGCAGCATCTAGTCTGGATACAAGATGAGACAATACTATGGAATCTGGTGGCAAATATGCCCACAGATATTACTGCAAACTCATAGGATGGAAAAGTTGTGTCCTATCTGGTTCTATTAATGCTCATTTGGTGATTAATCTGTCAACCTGGCAAGCCAAGAAATTGTCAGAATCTGGCAGAGACATACCTGGGAGGCCCTTGCTGTGTGTGGGTGAGTATTATCCTGCTGAAAAATGCCAGTTGGAAACCCTGCCTTGATAAACAACATATGGCAGCTGAATGCCCTGCACAAATCACTGAGTTATTAATGTCCCTTGTATAACTACTAGGAGTGACTGGCTGACATAGGTGATAGCTCCCCATACCATCACACCAGCAGTTGGGGCAGTGAGTCACTCAACAGAATAGGTAGGATTATGCCTTAATTCTCTTGAGCATGGAGTTCACTAGTGCTTCACAGGTTGACAACATCATGGAGCTGGTGGTTGCTAGAGACCTTGCCCCACTCCACCTTCCATTTGTGAATGTCACACAATAAGGTTCAATAAGGCTCAATAAGGTTTTAGGTCCAGAGACATGCTTGACCTTTAACTTCAGTTTCTTTAGCAAGGCATTGGTTGTGTATGTTTGAAGTCATTATCATGTTGGAATATTTCCCTGCGGCCCAGAAGAAAGGGACTCATGCTCTGCTTCAGTATGTCACAGTACATGTTGGAATTTATCGTTCCCTTAATGAGCTGTAGCTCCTCGCTGCAGCACTCGTGCAGCCCCAATTCAATTAAATTCAATTTTATTTATATAGTGCTTTTTACAACATAACATTGTCTCTAAGCAGCTTTACAGTAATACATTATCTAAAAGGCCAGTCCCAAGTTGATCAAGCCTAGGGCGACAGTGGAAAGGAAAAACTTCCTAAAATGGTAGGAAGAAACCTCCGGAGGACCAAGACTCAACAGGGAACCCATCCTCCATGGGCGGCCTAGATGTTAATTAAACAAATACTAACTGTATATTAAATCATAGGAAACATTCCCACCGCCATGCTTGACTTTAGGCAAGACACATTTCTTTGTACTCCCCATTTGGTTGCCACCACACACGCTTGACACCATCTGAACTAAATAAGTTTCTAATTTTAGTCTTATCAGACCATAGGACATGGTTACAGTAATTATTGTCCTTATTCTGCTTGTCTTCAGCAAACTGTTTGCAGCTTCTTGTGCATCATCTTCAGAAGAGGTTTTTTTCTGGGATGACAGTCATGGAGAGAATTTCATATAATGTGCGCCATATGGTCTGAGCACTGACTGGCGGACCCCCACCCCTTTAAGCTTTGCAGCAATACTGGCAGCACTCCTATGTCAATTTTCAAAAGCCAACCTGGATATGATGCTGGACAAGTGATCCACCATATCAAGTTCTGTTCTAAGTGGAACCTGACCTGCTAAACCACTGTATCATCTTGGTTACTGTGCTGCAGGTCACTTTCAGGGTGTTGGCAAGCTTATTCTAGCCTAGGTCATCTGTGTGTAGAGCAACAATTCTGTGACGTGAGGTTCCATGTTGAACTTCCAGTGACCAGTATGAAAGAGTGTAAGAGTGATAACACCAAATTTAACACAACTGCTCACCACTCATACCTGAGACCTGTAACACTAACAAGTCACATGATACCTGAAAGGGAAAATTGATAACTGGAGGTGTACTCTCTTTTGTTGCCAGCCGGTTAGACATTAATGGCTGTGTGTTGAGTTATTTTGAGGGCACAGCAAATTTACAATATTATACAAGCTGTATTTATCTACTTTACATCGTATCAAAGTGTCATCTTTAGCATTGTCCCATAAAAAAGATATAATAAAATAGTCGCAAAAGATTTGAGGGATGTACTCACTGTTGTGGGTTGTGTTGTGTATGTACATGTCTATAGTGTTTCTTAACAGCTTCATGTTCATAGAATAAATTCTTACACTGATTTGTATCAGCATATGTGTAGTGGAACAGGACAGATGTCTGAGTGTACTGTACACACAAGTGCTGGTCTGTGTTGTCCTTATAAAGTCATTTAGCAAACATATGCTTTTCAGAGTATGCCTAATGATTCCCCATTCATCTTACTCTAAATTGCTAAAGCATGTGCAATTACATTTTTAATTAACTGCAAATCTGTTCTTGTCAATTACAGTAATTTGTCATTCCTCAGTGAAATATAAACTGTCGTGCCAGACAGGACACATTAATTCAGATTAGATACCATGTCTGTTTGAGTTTGCATTGATTATTGGTTAAAATATACATTTATGTATGGCAGGGGTAAACACAGTAGCTCATTTACAGCATGTAAGCTCATGTTCTTTTGGCTACAGGAATTTCCTTAACTGAAATGGACTTGCAATCATAAGCAAAATAGAAAACAGCAATTATATGGCAAATTGGCCATTTTACCTTTTATTTTAGTGTATACTTCTTTTCTCAGCATACTTGCCACTTATTGGTTTCAGAGGTTGCAGCACTCCTGGCATAATCTTTTTTAAAACATTGATCTCAAACTCCTCATTAAGAATGATGAGCTTCTTCATCACCTTGGTTTTCAAAAGGTTATGCTTTTGTCTCTATGGAGTTGCACTGAGTCCTCTACCTGGACCTGACAGATTTCTGCTCATATCGATCAGGGACTTCAGGTTGCCTTTCCTCCATTTGACTCCAATGCACAGTCTGCAGTGCGGCATACTAAACTGATGTATAATCAATGATTCATAGCGCAATTCTGGCTTGTACAAGCCATCAAAATTACACTCGGCTGAGGCAGAATTTCTTTTCTTTTTATACTTGGCCTTGTGCCATTAAGAATCTTTCCACCATAGACTAAAATGTGTTTCCAACAGTTAACTTTAACCACTGTATTCAGCAATATTACATACTATAAAACGGTTTGATTTCATGCTTGAAACTATAAAAAGCTTGAAGCAGAAAGTCATTTAAGTGAATGAGATCTTTTTCAAGCAGACTTAGATTTCAAATGTCAATTACCTGGTATAAACAAGCCATGTGATACAGTTTGTAGCTTTTAGTTTATATGAAAGTACAACCCTCAAATCGTAGAAAGTTGGGACGGTATCGAAGATGCACATAAAAACAGTGTTACTTTGACGTGTATTTCATTGCAGTATGAACCTGAGATATTTCACGCTTTGCTCTGCTCAGTTTCATTTTATTTGTTAGTAAACATTCATTCATGTATTACAAGTCTGCAACACATTCCAAAAATGCTGGGAGTATACCAAGCGATTTAGTGTTTTGGTTTTGTTTTACCCCATTCTACCTGCAAACACATCCTAAAATGTCATCATTTTTGCACATCCTCTATTGGGCACAGGTCAGGACTACAGACAGGCCAGGTGTGACTGTGCAGCAGGTGTGTTAAATTTGGTGTTTTAGCTCTCACACTTTGTCATACTGGACATTGACTCTGGTTAAACAAGGCACCTCATGGCAAAGAACTAAAAAAAAATGTTGCTCTACATACATGTCATCTCAGAAGGAAACCTCTTTTAAAGATGATGAACAAGCCCACAAACAGTTTGCTGAAGACAAGCAGACTAAGGACATGGATTATTGGAACCATGTCCTGTGGTGAGACCAAGATAAACTTATTTGGTTCAGCTGGTGTCAAGCGTGTGTGATGGCAGCCAGGTGAGGAGTACAAAGACAAGTGTGGCTTGCCAACAGACAAGCATGATGGTGGGAAAGTCATGGTTTAGGGATACATGAGAGCTGCCGACTGTGGGGAGCTACAGTTCATTGAGGGAACCATGAATGCCTACATGTACTGTGGCATACTGAAGCAGAATATGATCCCCTCCCTTCAGAAGCTGAGATGTAGTGCAGCATTACAACATTATAACGACCCTAAACACACCTTCAAGGTGACCACTGCCTTGCTAAAAAAGCATGTCTTCAGACCTAAACCCTATTGAGCATCTGTGGAGAACCAAAAGGTCTCTAACATAGACCAGCTCTGTGATGTTGTTATGGAGAAGTGAAAAGCATTCCAGTGGCAAGCTCTGTGAACTCCAAGCCATGCAATAAAAATGCTGTTCAAATTAGTATAAATAAAATAACCTAAAACTACCCACACAAATAGAGAACAATGTAGCTTATCTAGCTTCCATCTTGTAACTTGAAAGGGAAAAGTATGTATTCAGATGTAATATCAATTCAGTGGGATATATCAGGCAAAACAATAAAAACCCTCCAAGATAAGAACAAGAAGGGTAAAACAAGTATGAAAGCATGAAGATTTGTTCAACAAAGCTTCAGACATGAATAGAAATAGTACAAAACAAACAGATATAATTCCTCCTTTACCTCTTTAATCATTTTTTGTCATTTTTCACAAAGAATCAATTAAGAATATAATGAGTATTTAGCATGTGCTTTGATAAATGAGATCCTGCCCCCTCTGTCTGTTGGGGTTTCTCTTCTTCCACAGAAAACCTGAATTAACAGAACATTTCACTCAGCTATCGAAATTACTTCACATCCACTTGTATTAATTACAAATGGAAAAAGACATTGTACATCAGTCAAACAGTTCCCACGACTTGTCAGAAGAAATATATTCAAGCAGTAACTCAGCCCTCTGCTTTGGTAAGTGTCATATGCTGTGTTATGACACAGGAAGAAAGCTACCAGTTACAATGACACAAGATTATAGTATGGGTTACTAAGAATTATTTGTGACATGAGTTACTAAGGTTACTAAGGTAATGGTTACTAAGAACTTATTATGATATGAACTAACAAAATCACGTTTTGAAAGTTTAAGGTCTTGGGTTTAAACTCCGGACTTACCAAGCTGTTTTTAAGTTTACTTAATTAAATGTTGTGAATTAGCATGCATTAAAGGTTGGGTATTATAAGTTGTCTCTGCAGGGCAGTGGTTAGCACATTTGTTTATCAAGTAAATGGTTTTGGGTTCAAACTTACCAAGACCTGTTTTAAGTTTGCTTTTTAAAACTTGGTCAATTTAGTAAGTGCCAAAGCCTGGATCAATGTTGTAATGTACACTGCTGTATCTGTAGAGTAGTGGTTAGCATGTTTACTTGCCAAGTGAACAGTTTTGGGTTCAATTGGGTTTTGGGTAATTTTGGTAAGAGCCAAAGCCTGGATCAAAGCTTTTGCTTTCACTGCTGTCTCAGTAGAGAAGTGTGTAGCAAGTTTGCTTATCAATTGAAATGAGTTCAAACCCCAGATTTATCAAGACATGTTTTACATTTACCTTTTGAATTTTGGTAATTTTGGTAAAAAAAAATCAAAGAAACACTATACACAGCTGTCTCTGTAAAGTAGTGGTTGACCTGTTTTAAGTTTGCATTTTAAAACTTGGTCATTTTAGTGCCAAAGCCTGGATCAAAGTTGCATTGTATACTGCTGTATCTGTAGAGTAGTGGTTAGCATGTTTACTTGCCAGGTGAATGGTTTTGGGTTCAATTGGGTTTTGGGTAATTTTGTAATAGCCAAAGCCTGGATCAAAGCTGAAGTGTTAACAACTGTCTCTGTAAAGTAGGGGTTAGCTTGTTCGCTAATCAATTGAAAGGTTTTGGGTTCAAACCCCGGACTTATCAAAGCATGTTCTAAGTTTACCTTTTGAATTTTGGTAAGAGACAAAGTCTGGATCAAAGCTGCTGTATTTGTAGCTCTCTTGATAGAGTAGTGATTAGCGTGTTCGCTTATTAAGTGAAAAATTTTGGGTTCAAACCCCAGACTTATAAAGACATGTTTTAAGTTTAACTTTTGAATTTTGGTAACTTTGGTAAGAGTCAAAGCCTGGATTAAAAAAATAATAAATACAGCTGTCTCCACAGAGTTGTGGTTCGCAAGTTTGCTTGTAAAGTGACAGATTTTGGGTTTAAACCCTGGACTTGCCAAGACCTGTTTCCAAGTATACCTTTTAAATTTTGGTAAGAGCCAAAGCCTGGATCAAAACTGTTGAATTCACAGCTTACTCGGTAGAGTAGTGGTTAGCAAGTCTGCTTATCAAGTGAAAGGTTTTAGGCTCAAACCCCTGATTTACCAAGAAATGTTTTAAGTTTACCTAGATGTAGACTTTGACGCATGGCTCAGGTCGGCTCTTGCCTCTTGGCTGTGTTAACTTCTGGTACTCTCCCTCTAGCTATGCTGCTATAGTTAGTGCTGCCAGAGTTTTCATGCTGCACATGGCATCAGTGATTAATAATAGACTCTGTGCTCCTAACCCATCAATGACTACACTCTCTCTTTTTGCCCAGATCCGATCACACCTAGATGTTCTTCATGTTCCCAGCATCACTCTACTGGTCAACAGAAACCAGTCCCACCAGACTGCAGTAACTCCCTCCATAGTTTGGACATTAGAAGACGATGTCCTTCCAAGGGCCTCCCACTGAGGACTCATTTTACAATCTATTTTTACATCATTTAGTTTATTTTTAACTACTAATTTAAATTGTATTATTGGTTTGTTATTTGATTTAAATTGTTATTTACCTATAATTTATTAATATACCTATAATTTAATGTATAAGATATAATTTAATATACCTAATGTTAGCTAATGTTAAGATACCTTGCGCCGCCGAGCTGCCCGTCTCCATTACGGAGCGATCAGAGCTCGCGCTCGCCCCCTGGCGGATCGGAACCGCTCCTCAGTCGATTCGCTCCCTTTTTCAACTGGCCATTTCCCCATTTGGGAAACGTCCCAGCTGCGCCTCCCTTCTTTCGTTTTTGTATTGTGGGAAGCCTTTTGCTCCGCCCTTTTTGTTTCCCCACGTTATTTACACGTCGGTCTACTCCTTTTCCCTGCAACCTTGGGTCCGAAACCCCATTTCCTAACACCTAACAAGTATTTATTTAACTAACATTTAGGCCACACATGGAGGATGGGTCCCCTGTTGAGTCTTGGTTCTCCCAAGGATTCTTCCTACCACTTTCAGGGAGTTTTTCATTTCCACTGTCGCCCTAGGCTTGTTCAACTTGGGATTCACGTTTTAAGATATAATAATATAATATTGTAAAGCTGCTTTGAGACAATGTACCAGTGTTAAGTTATATAAATAAGTTTAAATTGAATTGAATTGAACCTAATTGAATCTTGGTAATTTTGCTAAGAGCCAAAACCTGAGTTAAAGTCTCTGTAGTGTAGCGGTTAGCAGATTCACTCATCAAGTGAAAGGTTTTGGGTTCAAAGCCCGGAATTACCAAGACATGTTGTAATTTTGGTAAGAGCCAAAGCCTGGACCAAAGCTACTGTATACACAGCTGTCTCTGTAGGGTAGTGGCTAGTATGTTCGCTTAATCAGCCAGATTACTGCCAGATTACTGTAGTTAATACATTGTACCATGGCCCAGAAGGTTCAACGTTTAAAGCATCCAGCATCACACCTGATTTGTCAATGTGCAAGGATCCTGTTACAACATATATGCTTGAATTGTACATTTTAATATGATGTCAGTCTTATGTTGCTCTGTTTATGAGCATCTGCAAAATAAATTTGGTGTAAATTTAAATGTTCCCATTCAGGCTCCCAGTCAGCAGTTGGTTTGTTCTTTAAAAAAACAACTGAAATGCAGCTATGCTGCTGTGTGCCCAAAGCATTAAGCACATAATGCATAAGGGAAATTAATGCTATCCAGTCTTGTATGATCTAGGCTCGCTCAGCGTTGCAGTATACAAATTATAGTGTTTATATATTTTATTACAAAAATAAAACAGAATGTCAGACATGTCTTACTGACCACTTTCTACAAACAGGCAAAGCATAGCAGGATTTAAGGAATAACACAATACGGTACTCATTATATGATTTATGTAGGTTTCAGCTAAATCATTCAAATACACAAAACTAACAAGAGTCTGTAGGGTTGGGTTTTTGTGCATTATTTCAATGATACTCAAAATAATATCCTTTCAGCACAATGGCAGTTGATTAAATGAGATGTGAAGGCATAGATTAGGCTGTTATAATTGTTGAATTCACAGCAATATTTCTTTGAGATATCAAGAGCTATAAATTATACTACAGGGTGAGTAAAAAAACACAGAACACATCGTGTTTTTCACAAAGGTTGCCAAGCAATTTTAAGGTCTCTTAGTCAATAGTGGTCATTGGATGACCACTTTGTGGCTTATTGTCCACAGTTCTGGTTTCACGGAAATTGGAAATTTCTTTCTGGGTGCCAGTTGTTGAAGTCTACAGCTATGATACTGCAGCTGTGTTCCCCGGACATGAGAATCGTTTTGATCGACATTTTTCCTTTTGATTCTGAAATCAAAAGGTATCCTGTGACTTTTGACGTGAACATATGACAGTAAAGAGAGGAAACAAGTCATGGCATCTATGATATTTAACATATTATATTTAAAAAATCTTTCAATTTAACCACGTTTGATTCCCCAAAGTATAGTGTCTGTGTTTCACCGAAATTTATGAAAAATAGAAATACAATGCAATTAATATTGCAATGATCTTTTAGTATATCATTGTTATCGTTGGCCATTTTCTTTTAAAATTTTGATACTGAGGTGTTATAAAAAGTTTAAAATGATTAATGCTACATACTTTGTCTGGCTTGTAACAACATATCTAAATGAGAAAACATACCTACAGATAGCACTTTTATTTTGCCATGTGATTTTTGAATAACGATTTTCTCCTGCTAACACAATTACCAGAATATAAAAGACATCTCAAGTAAATATATGACTCTGGGCATAATACTCTAGCTTAATACTCAATTCATTGCACACAACAGGCAACATAAAATACCAATAATAATGATGATCATGCAATAATAATAATAATAATAATAATTATTATTATTATTATTATTATTACTATTATTATTATTATTATTATTATATAGGTGATCTAAAACAAGCCTACAAACAATTGAAGAAGAAACGCCCATGTGGACTTCATCAAATTGACACAGATTATTGATTCTGCCTTCGTGGAAATGTACACTATCTATTCTGAAATGTCATTTTGGGAAGAAAAAAATTGACTGTGACTATGAATGGATTACCAAATGGAGTTCTCTAAAGAGAATTCCAGCCAGCAAACATGCTTGCCATAATATAAGGCATGCTTGCATATACTGTACATGTGTTAGTAGCACTCCAATTAGACTTCGAGTTACAAGCATGTCCTGAATTTAAAGCTTCAGAACAGCATATGCATTCAGACTATGAGATGTAGCAGATACTGCTGAATAAATATTACCTCCCTTAAAAAAGACTGGGCAGTATGTACTGTGCCATATCCCGTATCACGCCATCAAGCCAATTGCAAAATGTGGCAGGACAGAGATTAGCAAACTGGTTTAGACAATGGGAAGTCTCTCAGGTTTTAGTTGGCATTAATCTTGCAATGGGTCCTTAGGTTTCATAATTACTGGAGCGAAACAAAACACAAAACACTTTCCTGAGACTTTTCACCTTGTACATGGGAAATGTGTTTTGTTATCTCAGTATAAGTGAAAGACAATTGGATTGCTTTTTGAAAATGTATTTCAGTACAGTTAAAGAGAAAATTTGCATTAATTTATTTAGGGTTTCCCAAACTTACTCTACAATGTCAAGATTCACTGCTAACAGCGGCATAAATTCCAGCATACAACCTTGCACTCTCCATCAACAAACAATGACAGAATCATATAGGACTTGATGAGCTTAGGAACTGTCATAGAGTATCAAAAAGGCAGTTTGCCACATTTCTGGCTGGATAAAACAGCTATAACGTGTAAGGCTTGGAAACAACTAATCCACTAATCAAGATATGCAATTAAGACACATAAGCTCATAGAGAGGTGTGTAATAAAGTGCTACATTAAATGTAATTATGTAACCTTTTGAAATAATGTACTGCTTAGTGTAACTTTAATTAAGGATACTTTACACTATTGCTTGAGCAAATTCATAACTTTTTTTTCTTCTTTAGGTTTAATTGTGTTGGGTGAGTTACCAGGCTTAGGTGGCTATTCAGACACCTCATAAAACCTTAGTTCTGTATCTGTATCAAATACCACATTAAATTACTGAATTAATTTTGACCTATTCTGTGTTCTGTCAAAATGTTTAATAATAACACACTTAATTTTTTGTGTGTTAATTAAACCATTTTTATCGCATTCATTGATATTGCATTAAATGTGAAACAAATTTGTTGCTTGTTTTTCACGATAAGTATTTTTTTTTCATTAAAAAACACTACATAGCTGTACAGAATTAATTTTTATTAATTAATGAAAGACAAATAAAAAAGTAACTAAAAGAAAGATGTCTCTGTACAGCAAAGTAGTAATTTCATTAGGTATTCCCCAGAAGAAGTATATTAACCTCTGCCAAAATGGCATCTCAGTTGCATTTTTGATGATGCGTTTATTCGCTTGGCACTGTAAAGTTCAGATATAGTTCCCCTGCACTAAGCATCCAGATGAATGGCCTACTGTTCCTTTTCACGTCAGGTGCATGGTTATTTAGCACTTGTCTGTGTTCTGGAAGTGTTTCTGGATGTTTCTTCCTTGTCAGCAGTCTTACCATACCTTGGAGTCATGGATTGCAGCTGCACTTTTTTTTTGGGAAAATACCACTACTGGTCACCCAGTCACCTGTTCACCTCTAATTTAGATCTACAGTGTGAGTCAAAAGACACAGTACCAAAAGGAAACATGTCTTATATGAATACCCCAGCAAGTAATGGGTCAGAGGGCCTATTTTTAAGGTTATTTCCAGAACAGGACCACCAACTTGAAAGCTGCCATATTGGATCAAGGACAAGTGTTTTCAATGGAAAAGTGATCATGTAGAATATCAACAAAGACCAGAATTGTCTTAGAAATTGATTGCAATCAGATTTACAATATCTCTTGTTGTTCAAATGTTTACAAAGAATGTTCAAAACCTTTATTGTTTGTGACCTGCCAATGCCATCTCAGTCCCCCAAACTAAACCCCACCAAAAATATGTGTGGTGAGTTGAAGATTGCATTAGAGTGGAAATGTGACACTGGTCTGGTCTCAAAGTCCCCTGCTCTGTATTCTGTGCTGCGTTGTGGACTTGTGCAAATGCTGCCAAAACCATTGTTGAGATTTTTTCGTTGGAATCGGGAGTGTCCTGACTTTTGTTTCACCCTGTATATGTATATATATATATATATATATATATATATATATATATATATATAGATGATGATTTTTTTGTTAAACATTTTCTTCA